>JBBYHH010587936.1:0-10665 GCA_038382905.1 Daphne laureola
GGGTTTAACGTTCTTAATGTGCGCTTAGGTTTTTCCTATTGCATATTAGGCTTGTTAATGGCTAGTTCTCGGGTCGAGGGTGGGGCCTAGTGACTCTCGGGACTAGTAACAAAGTAGGGTAACGGTATGCAGGTATTTTTATCATAGGAGCACCGATCTAAGGATTGTGACAAAAATTGATCACTAGATGACCCAAAGGTACTTTTATGAAAGTGGTCACTGGGTGACCGTACGACAGTAGTAAAGTTTTTGGGGATCATTGCCTCATTGCTGGTACCATGCGTGTCCTGTTTATCTGTCGTACACAAAGAAAAAAATAAGACCGTCCTTCGGGATGATGAAAGAAAGTCTGACGCGACTAAAGATTATTGCATATCATCGACATTGCATATCATCGACATTGCATATCATTATCCATGCTATATTAGGATTGTATATAACTACTAGATCATTGCACGCTAATCCTTTTATGCAGGTGTTTTTTTAAAATAAAATAAGTTGTCTTCTTTACTCAACCCTTACTGAGTTTCTCTCAAGGATTCACCCCCTTATTATTAATACTTTCAGGAATTCTGGTAAATGACCAGCGGAATAGTTCCGTCAGGTCATCTTCTGATTTGATTACCAGAGGTACATGTTTATGCTCCTTGTTTAAGGTTTATGTTATGACGTGGGGGTAGTCTCGAGCGAGCATGTTATATGTTTAAGTTTATGAGTTGGGCACATACACATGTTGTTACTAACAGATAAACTTCTATTTGTGTATGTCAATAGCAGCGGTATCTCGAGTGGGTCATCCCAACCACTCGATGGTAGTACGTTATCGTATGGCTAGATTCTCGGTTCTGTAGAACGTAGCATGCATAGTAGTTAGAAAGCATACATGATTTATTGCTTTCTGATGCTTTGTATATTTTTACTTTCTCGGGGAGGTCTTACCCAAGGAAATGGGCGGGATTCCTTTTGTCTTTAATTGTTTGTATATTATGCGATTCTTCGTATAACCGCTAACGTGTTTATGGGTTCAGGTTTTTGACATTTCCCATGGTGTCGTAAAACTTGTAAACGCGTTTAGTAAATAAGATAACTCTCTCTTCTCATCTCTCTCTCAGGCCCGCCGGTGAAGCTAAAAGGGTTTAAAGTCCCCGCCATCGCCTGACACCGATGCTTTCTCCATGACAAATGGGGGTGGTGGTGACACCAAGAACTCCTTATAGTTTCGGCCTTGAAGAAAGAAAGAGGAATGTGAATTTTACAAGCTTCCAAACTTGATCATACTTCGAGATATTCAAGGAAAAGAGTTTACCTTCTTACTACTTGAAGATTTGATGAAGATTGATGAAAAATCCTTCCAACAAAAGCTCCATGGATTTCGTCCAAAGAGAAAAAGAAGGAGATGAGATGTTGTTCCACATCCAAGCTTGTTTTCCTGATGACCCTCACAAGAAAATACCTTTGCTTCATTGAATCTTTATACTTGAATGGATGATTAGTGAGACTTTGTTCAAGAAAGTGTATGAATGTTCAAGAATGAAGAGAGGATTTTTGGTGGAGAGAGGATGGTGAAATCGACTTCACAATGAGAGAGAGAGGATTGTGAGATGGTTTATGATATGAAAATTGTAATACCATATTCATACACAAAGTGTAATGATCAAGCTTAATACTACACTCCACCTCTTCCATCATATGCCTACCTACCAACCAAACTATCCAACATGTTCCCAAAATCAGCCCAAAATTGGCAGCCCATGGGAAAGGACCATTCTGCCCTTTCCTGTTCACTTTTTTAAAATGACCATTCTGCCATCCGAAACTAATTTTTTTCCAAAATGGCCCGGGACTCACGTACCATCTTAAAAGTGTGAAATCCCTTGGAAATAAGCTTAAATTCATTCTTGGAACATGAGAATTGTCATAAAATATATCTGTTTCTCCAAAGCGACCATTTTACCCTCCCAGGTCAATTTTTGGTAAAATGGCTCGGGGTTCACAGAACCTTATAAAAATGTGAAACCCCGTGGAATGGACATCAAATTACTTCCTGGGACATGAGAATCATTAGAAAACATGTTCCTCCATGTTTAAAACTGAGTCCCGAAAATAGAAGAATTTGTCCCTCAGACAATTCTTCGCGAAAAATTACTATTCATCAGAGGTGACTGTAACAACTCCGGGGCATGTGTTTCCATTTCCTCCATCCAAAGGAATGGTTGGATATAATGTGGAAAGGGTACCAATGTGGCCTAGGTGGCCCTTGGAAAGGGCAAATGGGAAGCATTCCATTTTGAAGAAGTTCAAGATGGTATACTTCAACCAAGGGTTTAAGGGACACTTTGCAATAGGTTGCAAATGTCCACCCTAGAGTGCATACAAACCTTCTACCTCATTTTACATGTAGTAACAAGTAAACAAAAGACCTGGTTTGACAGATACCTTTTGGTGGTTGGTCTATAAATACAAGTAAGTAAAGCATGTTTCAATGGAAATGATACGAATACTCCAAACGGCCCATCAAAGGCCCACACGATCTCCCAACCACGAGGCACCTTCGTACCTACCAGCCTCGTTGACAAATACGCCTCGTATTAGAACACCATCCCTCTCTCATTAAACTCTCCCGGATGTCAAATTAACATCCTCCCAATGCCTATAATGGCTCTCCTCAGACATAGCCATCATTAAGGCTCAGATCCCACGGATCACGCCCTCCTTAAAGGGCCCGTTACCGCCCTATATATTGGGTGGTACCAACCACACAAAAGGTAGATGCTACACACCACACCTTCCCTGCTCTTCTCTACCTAAATCTATTTTTTGGTTGATTTGTAGGTTTTGGTTCACTTGCTTCAGGAACATTCAGGCAGCTGGTTGGTAAAATCAGTATCAATTTGGCGTCGTCTCCCAGAAATGAACACACGACCATGTCTCCATTTATTCTCCAGTAGCCCAAAATCAGCATCGATGGCGAGAACACAAAAGAACAACATGAACAATGAAAATGTTTAAGTGGAGGACGCCAAGTCAAGATCTAGCGACCTACCACCACCCCCACAACCAACCAATGGTGATAACTCCAAGCAAACGTTGACACCGACCCTCATCAACCACGATGGTGTACGAGTTACCCCAATCGGCCCAAGCGGCGCTGCACCACCCACCACAACCATCGACGCAGAACAGATGCAGCTGATCCAATCCAATATCCTTTGGGATATGAAAACTTTGATGGTCCAAACCATTCAAGCCAAAATCTCCAATCTACGAGGTGTTCCACCCACCGAAAATAAGGCTAATTCCAACACCAACGGTCGGGCCGATAATTCTGCTGTCAGAAATTTCAATGTAGACGACCTCATATGCCGTTTGAGCCTCATCGAGGCACAAGTGAATCCAACAAATTAAGCTTTCGACGATATTGAGGTACTCCTCACGCAGCCTTTCACCGAATCCATCATCGCGGTCAAGGCTTCTGACGGTTTCCAAATGCCTCATATGAAAAACTACGACGGCCTGTCCGATCCAATCGACCACCTACGCTGTTACGTTTCCCAAATGCAGATGGCGCGGGCAAATAATGCTATCCTCTGTAAAGTCTTTAGCTCCACACTCAAAAGATCCGCTTCCACTTGGTTTGGTATGCTTCGCGGCCAGGGTCTGAAGTCTTTCAAAAACCTCGCCACGGTCTTTCTTCACCATTTTATGGGATCCGAACTACCTCTCAAGACGGTCGCCCACATTTTGAAACTATGACATCAAAAAGAGGAGTCCCTAAGAGACTATGTGAAATGTTTCCAATCAGAGGCTGTCCAAGTTCAGGGACTGTCGATACACATGTAGCTCCTTGTAATCCAACAAGGCCTCCAATGCGAGTCTCACCTCACATACAACATCAACGAGAATCCCATCACTTCGATGGGAGAATTCATGGATAGAGCTACATGGTTCATGAACTTTGAGGAAATCAATCACCCCACACATCATCTATCATCCTCTACCGCGGACAAGATCTGTACATACGACAAGGGGACATCTTTCTCCAGGTATCAATCATCGACCACCTCACATCAAGGCAAAAAAACACACTTGCCCCTTTGGGATACCCGAACCAACATTCTCCTGCTCCACGAGAGACAAAACAAAGTGCCTCGATAGCCGCAACCATTACAGCATAAAATGACTAAAGGCCTCGACATATTTTGTAACTATCACAAAGATCGAGGCCACAACACTGAGGGTTGCTGGCAGTTGAAGCATCTGATATCCGAGATGATCTCCGAGGGCAACCTCAAAGAGTATCTTACCCACCATGATGCATCTCCACGAGACCTACCCAAAGGTAGAAATCATGATGATGACTAAGAAGATCGGGATAAAAACCATCCCCGCCACGAAAGCCCAAGAAGGACTAACGTCCGCGTTCCTCTAGTGCTGGGAATGATCCACATGCTTATCAAATCCGAAGGTTGCGCCACCAGAAAATGGTATGCTCGGGAGATCTTGCAGATTGACCATCAAGAGTAAAACATCATTCACTGCCCTAATAACACGAAGGTCTCCTTTCCACACTCTGACCCACTGCTTATCATGGCTCAGATTATGCGCTACGACACTAGCCAAGTCTACATCAACACAAGAGCAAACACCAACGTCCTCTTCAAGGATATGCTAGAAAAACTCTAGATTCCACTCTCCTCTATCAAACACAGCTCCGGCCCAACCTTCGGTATTGGCCGTGACGTTGTACCTATGCTTGGTGTAATCACACTCCCCCTCATGCTTATCGGGGAAACACTATTCCAAACCCTCGACTGCCACTCCATCATGATAGAGTTCCTCATCATTAATGTGCCTTCTGCGTTTAATGCAATAATCAGCCATCCAAGCCAGGTTAAGTTCCACATGAGGTGCGATATACATTCCCTAACGGTCACCTTTGAAACTACATGAGGCGACACCTACATCTACATTGACCAGAAGGCATCTCACACCAACTACGTCGCAATTCTAAACTCCACCACAAGTATAAATGGCTCCCCGACCAATAATGAACCAATGGATACAGATGATACTCCTCATTTTAGTGACATCACTGACAAAGTGGAGGTCATACCAGGGAAGAGATTCATGGTCGGGAAGGACCTTAAGGACAAAGAAAAGGTCGCACTTATCCACCTACTCCATCCAACCTCGACATTTTTGCATGAGAGCTAAAAGACCTTCTGGAGTAGACCCCTCGGTTATCACTCATAAGCTAACTGTATTTCCGAATTCCAAACCGGTTAAACATAAAGTATAAGACATGCCCTCTGACAGAAAATAATTTGTAAAAGAGGAAGTCAAGAAACTCCTCGATGTCAAATCCAGTGGTGACTACCGTCTACGCGTTGATTTCACCGGGCTCAATAACCATTTTCCAAAGGATCCCTATCCTTTCGTAGTCATCGACCGCCTTGTCGATGCAACCTCAAAGTATAAATACCTGACATTCATGGATGCCAAAAGCGGGTATCACAAAATAGCCTTCACAATACATTAGAATGCCTTTTGGCTTAAAAAATTCCGGAGCAACATACCAACGACTCATGAATAAAGTTTTCGCCCACTAGATCAACTGCAACCTTGAGGCATATGTCGATGATGTAATAGTCAAAAGCATGACTTTTGATGACCATCTGGTGGATATATAGGAAACTTTCCAATCCTTCCGAAGATACAACATCAAACTCAATCCGGACAAATGCTCATTCTTCGTAGGCGCCAACACATTCCTGGGTTATATGAACTTCGAACGAGGGATAGATGCAAACCTCAAGAAGATAAGAGCAATCACCGAAATGCCAATACCAAAGAATATTAAAGATGTGGAATAATTGACAGGCATAATCATCGCCCTAAGTTACTTCATCTCAAAACTCGGGGATAAGTGCAAGCCTTTCTTCGAACAGATCCGCAAAAAGAAGGCTTTCCAATGGACTCCAGAGTGCCAAAAAGCACTCGAGTCAATCAAAGAACACATCCAAGAGCTTCCAACGCTCAAATGTCCCCAGATGGGCGATGAATTGGTCATTTACCTGGCCACCTCTAATGATACGATCTCATCGGTCCTTGTTAAAGAAGAAGAGGACAAGTAATCACCTGTCTATTACACAAGCCACACAGTACGAGGAGGTGAAGCAAATTATCCGCCACTCTAGAAAATAATTTACCCACTCGTAATGGCCGCAAGAAAGCTCAGGCCATATTTCCAAGCACATACTATTAAAGTACGCATGTATCTCCCAATCAAAGACATATTACGCCGCCCAGAACATTCCATGCGACTAGCACGATGGTGCGTTGAACTAAGTGAATACGACATCAAGTTCGAACCATGAAGATCAATAAAGGCTCAGGCTTTGGCGGACTTTGTAGCAGAACTCTCCATCCAGCTGCTCGAGGAAGGACCAAGCTGACTCCCACTACTCGAGCCAACCCCTCAAGAATGGAACATGTACGTTGATGGTGCCTCGAGTTCAGAACACCCAGGAGGGGGCATATATATCCAAGGACCTCATGGCATGGAAACAGACCTACGGGTCGCATTCCAATTCCCAGTAACCAATAATGTCACCGAATACGAGGCACTATTCTCTGGCCTAAAAATAGCTCTCAAATCAGGGCTTCGCCGCCTAGTAGTTCATAGCGACTCTCAGCTCATCATCGGACAAGTGAACGACACAACATAATGCAAAGATCTAACATTGACAAAATATTTAAATCTCGTGAAAAATCTTTAGGCTCAGTTCGAAACACTACATATCTCCAAAGTACCAAGAGACCAGAACACACGAGTGGACAAACTTTCCAAAGCCCGCCTCAAATCATCAATTGAGATGCTCACTCAACCATCCATCCATCACATTCACACAATCTAAGAAGCAAATTCCACCGACTAGAGATGGCCTATACTGCAATATCTACAAACGGGCCACCTCGATGGCAATCCAGATCAACAGAAGAAGACACGACTAAACTCTACCAAACATATTGTCATCGAAAGAATATTATGGCGATGAGGCTACTCCAACCCCTTACAAAAATTCCTCGACCAAAATGATATCTCTAAGGTACTCAACGAGGTCCACTCTGGGGTCTGCGGAGTCCATATCGGTTCCAATGCTTTAGCTAACAAATTCCTCTACCTCGGCTACTATTAGCCTACGCTGTAGAGGGATGCCTATGACCTCGTGCAAAAGTGCCACCAATACCAAATCAACTTCAGGATTCAATAAATACTATCTCCTGAGATCGTTACTAAAACTTACCCAATTCACTTCGCACTATGGGGTCTCTACCTAATTGGTCCAATGCCTCAAGCTCCAGGTCAATACAAATTCTGCATCGTAGTAGTGGACTACTTCACCAAGTGGATCGAGGTTGAACCCCTCACAATGATCACCGCCAAAAAGATCATCAAATTTCTCTAGCACAACCTCGTAACTCAGTACGGTACACCAAAAGCCATAATAATAGATAACGACACATAGTTTACGAGAAAGAAAGTCAAAGACTGGGCGGTCACGATGAATATCCAGATGTTATACGCCCCTGTCGCTCATCCCCAGCCCAACGGATAAGTGGAAGTCTCCAACTGAACAATAAAGGAAGGCCTAAAAAAGTGCCTTGACCAAGCCAAAGGAAAATGGATCGAGGAACTACCAACAGTCCTATAGGGCTATAGAACAACATCACAAGGTCCAACAGAAGAAACACCATTCACGCTCGTGTACACAATAGATGCACTACTACCGATCAAGGCTGACGTTCCTATAGTCAGAACCTTATATTATGATGCAACTTCCAATGAAAAGGGACTAAGGGCACACCTCGACCTAATCGAAGAAGTTTGAGAGGGCACCAGATTGTGAATGATGGCCCCAAGACAAAGGGCAGTGCATCATCACAACTTCAAAGTTTGACCCAAAAATGTACAACTAGGGTCCCTTGTTCTGCAAAAGTCAGAGCTCACTGGTCGTAACCCAGGGCAAGGCACCCTCATACCAAATTAGGCAAGCCCTTACATCGTACATAGTAAAGATAGAGAAGGAGTTTTCAAGTTGAAGGACTCAACATGAAAACTTTTAAAGCACAATTATCATCAAGATGATCTACGACCTTACTATGTGTAAACATACATTTCCAAGTTATATGAAATAAAAAAAAATCATTTCCAAACTCTATTTTTTCTTAACACAAAGCATTTTCCACTGATCTACAACCAAACTTTACTACGAAGTACAAACTGCAAAAGTACAACATAAGTAAACCACAAACTTGCAATACCAAAAAACAAAGTTAATACAAATTAAGGAAGGGCATCCACAACCTACTTGGAGCCTCCATCCTTTAAAGGCTCTTCAGCCTTCTCCATCGCCAAAGGGGCACTGGCCTCATCGGGACCCTCATTTGCCTCAGGAATAGAGGGTTCCAAAAGATCATAGGGGAAAGAAGGACCCAACCTTCAACCCTATAAAGCTACCATAAATAAGGTGGGCCTATCAGGATCGATAACGTGCATGGCGTCCAACCTCTGATAGTCCATTTCCATTCCTAGCTCCTTAATTTTCTGAAGCCATCTCAGAAAACCTTCAACAAAGAAAAGTGGCCACTGCTCTCTTGCCTCGACGGCCATGTCAGCATAACGATTGACAACAACCTCGACACGAGGCAAACGAGATGCAATGGACTTAACAAAACTAGGGGGATCCAAAGTTTCCCCCTCGAACAATGAAAGTTCACAAAATTTCTCTAAACGAGCCACATACCGCAAATTTTCAACTGTTGAGCCAGTTGAATGACTTAAAAAAATTATGCTCTCTTCAATCTTCTTCACTGCCATGTGAGACATTTCCTATGAGCTTGCAACCGGAGAGGATAGATCCACAATGAGGCCATCTTTACCAGCAACAACTCTTTACAGCTCCTCTTATTCATTCTTTTGTCACTGCACATCCTTCTGTAGCTCCTCGACTACCTTCTCTCGTTTCTCCAGCTCTTTCTACAACTCCTTAATGGACAAGTCTTTTTGGTCAGACTCTGCCATGGAGTAACTCGCCAGAGTATATTGATTCACCATACTCTTTCGAGTTGACTCCTCTGCATGAGAGATTACTTTAATCTTCTCATGCATCTGACTCAGTTCAAACATATGAGTTTTCCTCAACAGCTCCACTTAAGCTTGGCTACCTTCCAGCTCAAGTTTGAGCCTCTCTACCTCCCTGACAGATTTAGCCTTCTCCTTGAAGCTCAAAATGTATGCATGAAGGTCCTGGGTCTTCATCCGATCTTGGACCCCCTTCTCATCCACTCCATGTGACAAAGCAGCCACTTGAGAAGAAACATAAAATAAGTCTAAATTTTTTTATGCAAACTTCAAAAATTAAAAACAAAAACAAAGTAGTCAACTCACATAGACAAGATGGCTTATCAGCTCGTGTGCCATCTCCTTGGATGACATCTTCGACCTGGTCACGTGTTGTCGGTCTTGAGGAAGAAGTAAGCCCTCTACAACACGGGACCACATATCCTTCCCATCTTCAAGGATGGACTCCCCTTGAGATACATTGAAGAATGGCTCTCAAGCCTCTTTTAATGGCCATCCCCGAACATCAAAGTAAAAGTGCATCTCCATCCTTGCCATATCTTTAATCCTGCCCAGATTAAAATGAGGCTCCAACACTTCAGGACCACGAGGTTCACCGGCCTCGACCATGACTGGGGGCCTAAGGGCAGTCCTGCGCCCATCTTCCATAAAATTACTAGGGGCTCTGGGCTCCCTGATTGCCTCTCCAGCCTCGGCACCCACCTTGATGCCTTTCCCTTTATCCAAGGAAACACGAGGCACCTCCCCCACCATTTTAGATGCCTCGACACCATCCACTTCCTCATCTGCAAAGAATAAAAGCTTTAGTTTTCTCCTACTAAGAACATAAGTAAGGAAAAAAACAACAACACTCACCATCAAGCACTAGCCGATGACGTTTCTTCACCAAATGAGCTGTCCCATCAAACTCATCATTGATGTCAACCGTGCTACTAGGTTCCATGATTGCCATAGACATGGCCTTCGTGACAATCTGCTCCGGAATTATGGGGCCATCATAAGACCCTTGCACCGACGCATCCAACATGCCTTTTACAGGCTCGACAGGAAAAGGCTCAGTAGCTTTCTTCATGACCGCCTGCCTGACATCTTTCTTCTTCATAAACAGACTTTCAGGAGCCAACATCTTGCCTACCACATCAAAACACACAAATACTAAATAAACAAAAGCCAAACAATTGAAAAGGTAATACAGAAAACAAAAACCCCTACCAGAAGGACGGGTAAAGGCCTTATGAAATCTTTCAATGAGATCACCCAGAAGACCCTCGACCTAACCCTCCAGAGAATCCTCATGGCCACTCATTTTGTGCACATGACTAACCTTAATGGTATGAAGCATAACTTCGTCTGTGCAGACAACATGAAAGGAAAACCTTTCTCTATCTCCTCGATCCTAATCACCATCAGTATCCACTCCAGAAGCTTTGACATAGATCGAGCTCCCTCTATGTCCCTCCAGACAGTAGGCCTCTCGTACATATGGGACCTGTCAGCGACAAGAAAGTAAGCAGGAAAAT
>JBBYHH010588158.1:0-10661 GCA_038382905.1 Daphne laureola
TCTAAATCTCAGAGTATCAGAAAACCAATCATATCAGACTCACCTCGAAAGGTGATACACATGCACAAGTCAATATCAGCAACCAGAAATTGATTGTCTCAACAAGCCCTGATCATAGCTCATATACGGAAAATGTATCTCAACACATATACCATTCATTCTACCAGACGGAAACACATACCATTATCATGTATTTCACATTCGGAATATGTATTGCATAATTGCCATCATTGGCAATACAAGAGGTGCAACCCTCATGATCACTGGGAGATTATAGACACGTGTGATGTCACTCTTTGAAAATCCATTAACACATACCTATCATTCACTCAACTCATAGGGAGGATAAACCTTTAGCCGTGATTAGGAAATGCATTCACAACATTCCGTGATCAGAATAAAAGATCCACCGATCGAGCATCATACCAGTGCAACGACGGATCCGAACATCAGACAGAATCAGAACATCATGTAGGTGTACCATGGGATGGTACCGATACAGAACACATTGTTAGGCATAATTGTCACTAACAGAACTATGGGATGAAGTATCATAATTTGTCCCCAGATCAGACGGTATATGTGCCATTTCAATGCCGAACAAAACTGTCGTAACATATCACATAATTACTCTCTCGGTGACAACCAACAGCTTCCAGAAGAAGGAGCTATTGTTCCTCTATACTGTGTAACCGGACTTAACTCCGATCAACCTATCCCTCCTTTTGTTCGTGTAACTTTTCATTTTCTTCCAATATTCTGTTTCCAGCATGACCAACTGTCAGTAAAACATTTTTAGAAAATTTCACAAATGTCCAAATCAAGTTCCATAAATTTTTCCTTAGACCAGACATGTGAGGCTACGCTAAAAACAATTTTCAACTCAAAACTCTAAGTGAGTCGGTGCAGTTTATTCGAGCAAGTTCAGTCAAAGACTGCTGTTTTTTCTAAAAAACAGCTTTGTGTCTAGTTTGAGTTCAAATCACAAACTGGATCTACGGGTAAAAATAAATTGTGAAAATTTAACCCATACCAGTAAACTTAATCAAGAAACTTTATGCAAAATTTTAGATCCAAAGGCCACGTGCAACCTAATCAAATAACCTAACAAAGTCACTAAAATTAGGATACCAACTCGTATCGAGTAATTGACATACTCGAATCACCGTCTCTCCGGCGGAAGAGGTAGTTAAACTACCTTCCTAGGCCTCTCGGTGGAGTCCCGTCCTCCGGGCACATCTCATTGTACCCTGAGTCAATTTCTGGTATTTCAACACAGCAACCACAGACAGTACCGAGTCCTAAGACTAACTGGTACTCACTGTCATAACCAGAACTAACCTTAACACTCCTCATGTCTTTGCTGTAATCCTGTACCTATTCTTCTTTCCTGACATTGGTGTGGAGCGCAAGTGCTCTCTACCCAATTATATTGTCAATTTTATGTATGTCATCCTTACCTTAACCCCTGCCAATCTTATCGTAATCATAACAGAGAGACTTGGTACCTCCGCACCTCCGTGTCCGTACACTTATCCTTAACATGAGTTTCATTAGCTCAAGCCTTTTGTATTGAGTCATTGCAGAATACATTGTCTCAGACAAATATCTTTTTTCCTATAAATGCAATACATCACAGAACATCAGGATACAATGTCAAACAGTGCATAACAGAGGTCCTGGGCGGCGTCCCAGAAGCAGCATCTGAGGACCATTAACACTCAGTCCGTGCTCGTAGAAGATCTGTACATATAGCATAATCTCCATACATCTTACCTTACTTACAGTTGCCTTACGTTACGGGTGCTCATCGCAACAGTCACGTTCTTTAAACACATCTTTACCATTTTCATTATTTAATAACCCTTTTACCTGATCTTTCTCTGATGCATATACTGAAGTCGTTAGCCATCATTGCCGTTTCAAAACCCATAATTGCATAGATGACTTATTTATACAGTCCAGAACCTTATCATCATCATCACCATCATAACCATCATCATCGACATAATCATCATAGTGATCATCATCATCAGAATCATCAACATAAGTCAGATTCAAGGTATCATCCCGGGATGGTCCTCTGGTTCCCCGGACCCTCTATCGGTATGATGGTATCCAAAACTGTTCGTAACCATCCCAGCACTTACAGTGGGTTCTCTGGAACTTGAACCTACTATTGTGGGGGATTTTCTTGTACCCGTGGTGGCCTGGACCTCAGGCATCTTCGGCTAGCATTTCTGTGCGGAGGGAGATCTGCATCTCTCACCTTCGGTGTGGATCTTGCTGTCAGCGAGTTTTGACCATTTTCCTCAAATTCCATAACAGAAGAAAGAGCACACGTAAAGGTTAACTAAACACATAAGAAAGTAGAAGTATTATTATAGGCTCTATAGAGTAGATGCAATGTATGATGCATGATGCAAATTATCACACAGAAGATCAACATCAAATACATCACACAATAGTACAATCATCATAAGACAATTCCATATCCCTCATATTAAGTATGTATCAACCGACCACATGTAGTCCTACCTCTCAGTCCAACATAGTTCTTGTAAGGAGGTGGCCAGAATCCTCACATAACCATCCTGGACTAATCGGTGGCACAGGCTGCGCCGTCCAAACACCTCTTCCATAGCCTTCTCTTAACACTTACTATAACCATGCTCTAATACCAACTTGTCACCACCCCCTCCATGGACGACCCAGCGGAAGTAGATGCGGGGCCAGAGGACGGTGGTGACGGTCAATTAACCTGTAACATAGCAGCCAATATACTGGGTTGAATCCACAATCCGGTCCCTGGATCACATTTCTTAACCTTAATATGCTACTAACACAGCATATCAGCTATGTAAAAATTCCTGCACTTTAGTAGCATTCAAAATCCTGTAAAATCAAATTTCACAATACAATATAAACGGAGCTCCGCTTAGACCAGGTGCACCAGAAAGGAGACCACCTCCGACAAGTACTCCATGATAAATAAACAGATATAGAATCAACATTTATCCGTCACATGTATACACAATAAAAAATCAGCATTTATCCGTCTCACATGAACATTTCATAACATGATTTTCTGTGCTACATGTACAAATTAAACCTATGTCTACAGAGCCTGCTTTAGAAATATAAAGAATCTATTACAATCAGGGAGTCAAATCTATAAGATTTTGATGATCACCACCTAACACTGCTGCTGCTGCAAACCACACATAACAAAAAGTTAATCGTTAGTCATTACATAATAGTGCTCAACCTGTAATTCCATAAAATCTAGAAAATATAAAATTTATTACTCGCAATATCCATGTTTTTCCATTTCATAATCATAACCATAACATAACATTTCTCTATCGAGATCACCCCCACTCCCATTATCATAAAATCATAATCACATAAGAAGCTAGCTTGTACCTTTGTACAAAATCACAGAAAATGACCAGGGGGAATCTATTCTGCGGTCCCAGAACCTGAAGCTTCTGAAAAGATGTAAATGTAAGGGGGATGAGTTCCCGAGAGAACTCAGTAAGGACTGAGGTAGGAGAAAAGGTCTAACGAACAGTACATGCAAAGACAATGTTAGCATGCACAATATGCACTATACTATGCAACCTATATATAAATCATGGATGTATGATATACAATGCACACAATCATTTCCATTACGAAGGCCCCCAATGGTAGTCTTTCAACCAATCAGAGTTCAGAATAGAACATAACGTGATGCATAGTACTAGCGCGGGGCGTACGTTCCCGTAACCATCGTCAGAACACACACAATCGGAATCCATTAGGTTCACACGGGTCATGATCCCAGAACCTCGAAAATCTGTATCAATCACTAAGTGATCGCAGAACATCATCAGGGGAGCTCCAAGTCTCACACATAAAGTAACCTGCACACCTCTAATCCTACCATGTAGTTAGTCTCGGAGGTCACCGGGTCCCACCCTCAGCCCAAGGCTAACTTCAACCAACCCAAATTGCATCGAGCGTCCCAATAATGCACATTCTAGAAGGTTGAGCCCTTACCTGACAACCCGTGACAATTACCATGCTTTCTTGAGGCAACCTGATCGGCTCAAAAATCTGGTAGCATTCTGATCGTATTTCCGCAACCCAGACAGAAAACATAGATGAATAACCACACAACAACAGAAACAGAATCCAGAAACCATCAATCAATCATAATCCATCACATAAAGAAGCTTACTTAAGCTTCACCAGAATTGGCCATATCAGAAGAAAATGATCAAGCATACATATCGATACCAAACATACTTCTAACATTTTAGAAACACAATTCCTATTCCATTAACCAACATTCATTACAGAAAGTGTCTCTCGACACAATGCTCAAAATTCGTCCAACACAATCCAGGAGAGCTAACCCCCGCGAAACATTTCCAGACATTAGTATGACATCATAGAAGCTTAATTTCATCTCAGATTCCATCAACCATTATCTCTTTCTTACATTCCAAATTTCATCCAGAAAAGGACAACGGCCAGACGACCGTTTCTTCAGCAATTAACCAGCAATCCAGGGTCATTGAACATTCTAAATTCATCTTACACCATCAAAATACCATTAACAACAGAAATACATAGTTCCGTTTTGTTCCGAAATGCGGCCGAAATAGTACATAGTTAACTGTGAAGAATCACAGATAACTTCAGTTACAAAAGTTACTCAAAATCATCAAAATAACAATTTAGCATAACCATTCCATCACATTTTCTAACAATCCGAAAATTACCAAATTTCCCCTAATTTCAGAACGCAAATCGGACAGGCATTGAAGGGCGAAACGATAACAGCCCAAGTATGAAAAGTGTATCTAAGCTTCCATACTACAGTTTCATAATTCTCTTTCAACCTATCTCAAACACACCATAACCTAGGTCTGATTTCAGATGGATTTACGAAAAAATCCAGAAGAGTTTTGCCAGAAATTTCAACAGTACTTCGAAATACGCACAGATTCAAGCTTACCTTCGGTAAAAATTGAAGAAATCGGAACAATTCATCATGCTTCAAATTCTAACCTAGAGAGAGAGAGAGAGAGGGGGAGAAGGAGAGCTTTTCAACAACCATACTCAGTTCTATATGAATCTACACAGAAAACTTAGCTTACCTCTCAATTTTTACACCGAAATTTGGAGAAACGCGGGAGAAAGCTTTTGTAAGCTTAACAATGGTGGAAGGGATGATGAACATGATGAAGGAGAGGAGAAAGGAAGGTGAAGGCGGCAGAAGCATGGAGAAGAAAGAAGAAAAGAAAAGGAAGTAATTTTTTATGTTTTCTTTTTCTTTTCTCATTTCTTTCTCCTATATTTTTATTTCTTTTCATAAAACAATCTCCACTTTTTTGGACTAGCCCAGCCGCCTTTGACTCTCCTTTTTAGGAGGGTCATTTTGGTCAAAGTTTCTGAAATGATCATTTTCTCCCCCAAAGTGAATTTTTGTAAAACTGTCTGGAATGCATATTTTGACTTTATGATGCCAAATCTCATGAGAACATACCTCAAAGGAGTCCTAGAGTACCAGAAAATGTGTTCTGAATATTTACTAAATAGTTTCGACGATGACAGAATTTTGCCCTTTTTGGCGGAACGACCGGGGATTCACGTACTACATCCAAAATATGAAATCCCATGGACACGAATCTCAAATGAAGTCCCAGGACATGATACCTAATAGAAAACATGCCCTGCACGTTCAAAATAGAGTCCCGGTACTAACAAAATCTGATATCTGAATAAAATATTAGGAAACAATTACCGTCATCCTAGGGTGGATTGTAACATCCTCCCCCCAGGAAACTTGGTCCTCCAATCCTTTAACCTTTGAAATTCCTTGGGGTATCGATCCATCATATCCTTCTCGGTTTCCCAAGTCACTTCTCGGTCAGAATGATGCGACCATTGTACTTTGACCATGGGAATCAACTTTCTTCAGAGTCTCCGAGTGTCTCTTGCCAAGAAAGCAACTGTCACCTCTTGTTATGACAAGTCTGGCTCTAACTGTATTTCTTCCACGGGTATGGTCTGAATCGGATCGAGAATAAATTTGTCCAACAGACTCACGTATAAGGCATTATGTACTGTAGACATACTCGGCGGTAGAGCTAGCGGGTAGGCCACTTTTCCAATCCGTTCTAATATCTCATATGGGTCAATATACCACGGTGCTAGCTTACCCTGTTTACCAAATCTGACAGTTCCCTTTATCAGTGATACCTTTAGCCAGACCTTGTCGCTAACTTCAAACTCTAAGTCACGGTGCCACTTGTTCACGTATGATGTGGTACGATCATTTGTGGTCTTCAGCCGTGCCTGAATCTTCTTTATCTTTGTCGTCGTCTCTTCTATGACTTCAGGTCCCAATTCCATCTTATCCGATGCTTCAGACCAATAGTGGGGTATCATGCACCTCTGTCGATATAATACCTCGTAAGGCCCCATGATAATCGTACTCTGGTAACTGTTATTATATGAAAATTCCACTAGAGGTAGGTGTCGGTCCCAATCTTTCCCAAAGTCTAGTGCGCAACACCGTAACATGTCCTCCACTATCTGAATCACCCTTTTCGACTATCCATCAGTCTAGGGATGATACACTGTACTCAAATGGAGTGGCGTGCCCAATATCTTATGAAATGTTTTCCACAACTGTATGGTAAACCGTGAGTCTCTATCTGATACAATGGAGTCTGGTACTCCTTATAACCGTAAAATCTCTTTGATATGCAGTTGGGCAAGTTTCTCCAGTGTATCTGTCAATCATATAGGCAAGAAGTGTGCGCACTTAGTCAGTCGGTCCACAATGACCCATATAGCATCATAGTGTGCCCGTGCCAGGGAAAACTTGTCAAGAAATCCTTAGTGACATTACCCCATTTCAAAACGGTAATAAGTAACATCTGCAAGGTCCCTGCCGGTTTCTGATGTTCAATCTTAACTCTCTGACAGGTAGCACACTTCACCACGTACACGGCAATGTGCTTCTACGTACCTGGCACCCAAAAGTGAGAACGCAGATCGTGATACATTTTCTCACTTTCGGGATGAACATTCAGTCTGATGAAATAGGCCTTCTCGAGAATTTCATCTCAGAGGGCCACATCGTCAGATACATACAATTCTCATTTGAAATATAGTAGTCCAACTTAACATCTTTACCGGGATTTATATCATTAGTTAAACAGAACATGTCAACTCTTGAGTATTTACCTGAGGAGATTAACCATTAACAGTAACCTCGGACTCTTTACCAATACAGAAAAGTCAAGTGCTGTTAACTGTGGGATAACCACTCCCGAGTGATTAGAACCAAATCTCAAACATTTTCCTTACATTTACCATTCTAGAATGTGTCGGACATTATTGCCATATTCATAGAATCATACCAATGCCAAAATAGTCATCAGAACAACCGACCCATATGATACGAAATAGTGTACACTTACATATCTGAACCCTTAGGTTCAACTTTCTTTTCCTTTTTATCCTTCAATGTGTCACGGCACAGAACGACTTTACAGAACACCTAACAGTTGCATTCCATAACAATAGCAGGTGACTCAATCTCAATCACAGTCAACCTGAACATAATCATAGAATGATTACATGTCACTTCAGACTTTCAGACAATTAGAATAACGGAGTATCACTAGCGGCCGTCAGAACGACCCAATGCCTCTACCACAACCGTGAAACTCTCAGTACAAAAGTATCAGAGCAGACCTATCTCATAGACATACATGGAGTGTAATAACTCGTGTGCTGCAGATGCCTCCTAAGAGCCATTCTGATACTATCACATCTTATCAGACAGATACACATAGGGATATCTTCACGTCCCACTGGACGGAAGCCATGTACCTACCTTCACGTCTCATCGGATGGAAGCTCATACCGTAATCGTTTTCATAGCCATTACCATATACATAACCATGACTGTATACACAATCGTACATATTCCGTTATCATGTCATACACTATGGGCTAAAGTCAGACACAATGGAGTTTAAACTCCCAGATGGTCTCACTATACAGAACATAGCTCAACACACCATGTATCTTTAACCTCTAAATCTTGGAGTAACAGAAAACCAATCATATCAGATTCACCTCGAAAGGTGATACACATGCACAAGTCAATATCGGCAACCAGAAATCGATTGCCTTAACAAGCCCTGATCATAGCTCATATATGGAGAATGTATCTCAACACATATACCATTCATTCTACCAAACGGAAACACATACCATTATCACGTATTTCACATTTGGAATATGTATTGCATAATTGCCATCATTGGCAATATAAAAGGTGCAGCCCTCACGATCACTGCCAGATCATAGACACGTGTGATGTCACTCTTTGACAATCCATTAACACATACATGCCATTCCCTCAACTCATAGGGAGGGTAAATATTTAGCCATGATTAGCAAATGCATTCATAACATTCCGTGATCAGAACAAAAGATCCACCGATCGAGCATCATACTAGTGCAACGACGAATCCGAACATCAGACAGAATCAGAACATCATGTAGGTGTACCACGGGATGGTACCAATACAGAACACATTGTTAGGCATAACTTTCACTAACAGAACTCCGGGATGGAGTATCATAATATGTGTAGATGTTCCATTTCAATGCCGAACGAAGCTGTCATAACATATCACAGAATTACTCTCTCGGTGACAACCAACAGCTTCCAAAAGAAGGAACTATTGTTCCTCTATACCGTGTAACCGGACTTAACTCCGATCAACCTATCCCTCCTTTTGTTCTTGTAACTTTTCCTTTACTTCCAATATTCTATTTCCAGCAAGACCAACCATCAGTAAAACATTTTTAGAAAATTCCATAGATGTCCAAATTAAGTTCTGTAAATTTTTCCTTAAACTAGACACGTGAGGCTATGCTCACCAAAATGTTCAACTTAAAACTCCAAGGGAATCAGTGCAGTTTATTCGATCACGTTCAGTCAAATTCTGCTTCTTTTTTTTGTTTTGAAAAAGAGCTTTGTGTCTAGTTTGAATTCAATTCACAAACTTGATCTACGGGTTGAAATTAGTTGTGAAAATTTAACCCATGCCAGCAGACTTAACCAAGAAGCTCTCTGCAAAATTTCAGATCCCAAAGCCGCCTACAACGCAATCAAACAATCTAACAAAGTCATTAAAGTTAGGATACCAACTTATATCGACTAATTGACATACTCGCACCACCATATGTCCGGTGGGAGAGGTAGTTTAAACTACTTTCCAGGGGCCCTTAGTGGCGTCCCGTCCTCCGGGTGCATCTCGTTGCACCCGAGTCAATTGCTGGTATTTCAACACGGAAACCATAAACAGTACCGAGTTCTAAGACTAACTAGTACTCACTACCCTATCCAGAACTACTCTTAACAATCCTTGTAACTTTTCCGTAAACCTGTACCTATTCTTGTTTCCTAACATTGGTGTGGAGCACAAATGCTCTCTACCCGATCATCCTGTCAATTTACGTTGTCATTCTTATCTTAACCTCTGCCAATCTTCTCATAATCATAACAGAATGACACTTGGTGACTCTGCACCTTCGTGTCCGCGTACTTATCCTTCGCACAAGTTTCAATATCTCAAGCCTTCCATACCGAGTCATTGCAGGATACATTGGATCAGACAGAAATCCTTTTCCTGTAAACGCAGTACATCACAGAAACATCAGAATACAATATCAGACAGTACATAACAGAGGTCATGGGCGGCGTCCCAGATGCGGCATCTGAGGACCGTTAACACTCAGTCCGTGCTCGTAGAAGATCTGTGCATAAAGCACGATCTTCATACATCTTACCTTACTTGGAGATGCCTTACGTTATGGCTGCTCATCTTAACAGTTACGTTCTTTAAACATAACTTTTCCATATTCATTATTTAATAACCCTTTTACCTGATCTTTTTCTGACGCACATACTGAAGTCGATAGCCATCTTTGCCATTTCAAAACCCATAGTTACAGAGCTGAATATTCTTACAGTTCAGAACCTTACCATAAAGGACTAAAGTCCTTCCACAATTAACCTGCCGACCAGTTCAGGAATTTCCATACAGAAGGCATACATAATCCTTACCATCATCATCACCATCATCATCAGAATCATCAACATAAGTCAGATCTGAGGTATCATCCCGGCTGGTCCTCCGATTCCCCGGACCCTCTGTCGATATGATGGTGTCCAAAACTATCCGTAATTGTCCCAACACTTGCAGTAGGTTCTCTAGAACCTGAACCTGCTACTGTGGGGGATTTACCTGTACCAGTGGTAACCTGGGCCTCATCCATCTTTGGCCAGCATTTTCGTGCAGAGGGAGATCTACATCTCTCGCCTCCGGTGTGGATCTCGCTGTCGGCGAGTTCTGACCACTTTCCTGAAATTCCATAATAGAAGAAAGAGCACACGTAACGGTTAACTAAACACATAAGCAAGCAACATTATTCCTTTAGGCTCTGTAGAGTAGATGCAATGTATGATGCATGATGCAAAAGATCACACAGAAGATCAATATCAAACACATCACACAACAGTACAATCATCATCAGACAATTCCATATCCCTCATATTAAGTATGTCTAAACCGACC
>JBBYHH010588269.1:0-10661 GCA_038382905.1 Daphne laureola
TTTTTCAGAAACTGTAGATTTTTGTCCCAAGTTTTACGAAAAAACTATACCAATTGGTCAGGCCTTTTGAGCTGATTGTTTTTTTGGATGTAGCCTTATATGTCTAGTTTAATAAAAAATTTACAGAACATGATTCGAACACCTGTAGAATTTTTAAAAAATATTTAACCGACAGGTGGTCTGCTGAAAAATAGAAATTCTGCAATTGCTGAAAATGTGAATTAGGGACCGGGTTATGAATTCGACCCACTTTATTGCTGCATGTTACAGGATGAGTGACCGTCACCTCCACCTTTCCAGCCCCGCATCCACTTCCACCGGGTCATGTATGGAGGGGGTGGTGACAAGTTGGTATTAGAGCATGGTTTTAAGGATGATCAAGAGAAGGATAAGGAAAGTGTGAATGGATAGGTTTGGCTTGTGCCACCGGTTGGCCCAGGATGGTTCTATGATGAGACTGGCCACCTCATTATAAGAACTGTGTTGGACCAAGAGGTGGGACTACAGGGGGTCGAACTAGTCATACTCAAAAGAAGGATATAGTAGTGAGTGCCAGTTAGTTTTAGGACTCGGTACTGTCTGTGGTTATCGTGTAGGATACCGGCAATTGACTCGGGGTGTAACAAGATGCACCCGGAGGATAGGATGCGAGCAAAAGGCCTAGAAAGGTAGTCTAAACTACCTCTTCCATCAGAAAGACGGTGGTTCGAGTGTATCAATCAATTAGTATAAGTTAGTATTTTAGTTCTACTAGGATTGTTAGGATTGTACTGTGCCATGATATGTTGAATATGCTAAGTTTTATGTGATCATTGTGTGTGGTATGTTTTGATACGAATCTTCTATGTGATAATTTGCATCATGCATCATACATTGCATCTACGCTATAGAGCTAATAGGAATACTGCTGCCTGCTAAATAGTTAACTGTTATATGGGCTCTTTCTTATATTATGGAATTTCAGGAGAATGGTCAACACTCGCAGACATCAAGAGTTGCATCCAGAGTTGAGGGGCTAGGATGCCGCTCCGGCAGGCAATGTGAAAAGAAGGAAGCAAATGCCCAGGCAACAAGCAGCATCGATAGATCCCCCTCCACAGCAGATTCTGGATTAGGGGAATCTGATACAGATTTTGGGGCAGATGAGAACGCTGCTTAATAATATTTGGTCCAGTGCAGGACAGGGTGGTCCGACAGGTCATCCCCAGGAGGGGAATGTAGAGGTGGTACATTCCGGATCCCAGGATCTGACTTATGCTGATATTGATGATGATGATGCCGATGATGAGGATTATGATGCTCATATCGAGGAGGATAAGGACTACATCGATTTGAGTGATGCTAATTTGAGTAGACATCCCCGCTTACATAGAGTACGGTCATAGGTCATACCTGACCGATCAGAATAGGGCCGTTTACAGGTTGCAGGCGGGCAATAGAAGGATCGTCGTTGTTGTCTCAGAGATGATTTTGATGATGTTCCTAGAGCCCAGAGGCCTTGGACCAAGAGCTCCACAGATTCTGATAGATTGACACTGATGGAGCACTTTCAGCATTTCAATCCCTCACGATACACAGGCAAGGGCAGAGTGGAGATAGGGGAGATCTGGTACAAGGACATGGATCGGCTTTTGGGGAGGCTCGGTTTTCCTTCGGATGATATGGTTGCATTGGCTACTTTCAATCTCCATGACCGGGATTACGATTGGTGGGAGTTAGTGGTCGCTACCAGGAAAGTTGAGTATGAGCGCCGGAGACAGCGAAATCCCAACATGACCTGGGAAGAGTTTTCCCATATCTTTCATGAGCGGTGGGTAGGCTATGCCGCCCGAGAGCGCAGGCATCTAGAGTTTGATTCACTGGTTTAGGGGAACATGTCAGTTGCAGATTATGAGCATGATTTTGATCGATTAGTATCATATCTTCCCCAATATCACGGGATGGAAGATGAGAAGGCAAAGTGATTTGTGAGAGGACTGAGGCCTGAGATCAGGATGTTACAGGCACCACGGTCAGGTGAGCATTTTCTGGTGGATTATATCCGATGGTTAGGCTTTTGCTCATTGGAACTCGGATTTATTGTTTCAAGTATGAATGTTAGTAATTGTTAGGTTTGAGAATTGTATGTAAGTATGTTTTATGTTATTAAGTATGCAAGGTTATGAATCGGGGAATGATGTGTTAAGAGTTGTTTTGGTTAAGTCTGGGTGTTAGGAACAGGTAGTTTGTACTGCAGGGTGCTCAGGCGAGTCACGGGGGATGCATGTCGGATGACGGGGGATCGCCTGGGCCCTGAACTGGAATGGACAGGAGCCCGGGCAAAGCATGGGTGACTCACCACATAAGGCGGACGATCGCCTGAGCTCGAAAATGCAAGAGAGACAGGGCCGCGGGTGAGACGCGGGCGATGCCACGCAACAGCAAATGATCACCTGACCCCAGTAAAATGAGGAGCAGGAGCGCGGGTGAGTGGCGGGCGACTGGGTCCCGCGTGATCACTCGACACCCCTCGATGCAAAAAATTATTGGGTTTTAAACCCGAAAACAGAGAGTGAAATCATTTCTCACTTCATCTTCAACCTCCAGCCACTCCCAACTTGACCCAAATGCCCCAAACCTCCATCCCTTCATTTCCTAACCCAAAAATTTGAAGGAGAAGCTTGTTTCATGCAAGGATCACTGTGGAAATAAGATTACAACAAGATTTGAGCTCCAACAAGAACAAATCAGAGGATTTCGAAATTTGGGAAAGATCAAATGTTGGTATTTCTGAAGTTTCTTGGTTTATTTGAAGTGGTAAACATGTTCTAATGAAGTATTGGAGCTAGGAACATGTTCTACATCATTGATTTGGCCTGAATTGTGGATTTTGAAATCTAGAGTTTATGCTTGGTGATGAATGAAAATTAAGGGATTGTTAAATTGACATCAAATTAGGGTTATTGGGTGTATTTGAAGCAACATTAATACTTGGACTTATGTCCAATTCATGCTTAATGATGGAGCTAAGATAAAGTTTAAGGAAATCGGTGTAGGATCAAAGTGTTGTATTCTGATGATCTGGTGATTTAATTATGCTTGTATGATGATTCTAAGAAACTTTAATACTTGGAGTGAGTTGCAAATCATTGTGTATGATAGGGTTATGGATTGAATCCCAAAAGTGGGAAATTATGTGAAATGATGAGTAGTGATGGGAAGGTGGAATGTATAAGCATGAATGTTCTTGGAATAGGTCCTAAAACATGCATGTGAAGTTATAATGAATATTGAATAAGGTTGGATCGATTTTGGAATAATGGGCTCAAATGGATAATATTGATTAAATTCGGTATGTGTTAAAGAAAAATGAGATGTTTGGTTATGGATGTTCTTGAGTATTGTTGATAGGCATATAAATGAAATTGTACAGAGATTGGATGAGAATTGATCATTTTGGGAATTTTGGCCAAAATGTTCAGTTGAATAAAGGTTAAGGTTGATTGATGAGAAATGCTAGGTAATGATGGAAATTTAATGTGTTTAATGATTGAGAATGGGATGGCTAAAGATTAGAAGATTTTGGTACTTTTCTGGAAATGTCCGGAAAATGAAAAAGTTGCTAAGTGTCGGAAAAGGGAAAGATGAAATGATTGATATTGATTCTGAATTGCTTATATGATTGTTCAGAGTTAGTATCGGTTGCTGGAGCATCCAAGTGAAGGCTAACGAAGATATTTACCGGTAGTGCATGGGAAAAGATCGGATAAGGATTTGACTGCTATTGTTTCCAGGTAAGGGTTCAACCTTCTTAAATGCATATTAAGTTAATGCTTAGTGCCATTTTAGTTGGTTAAGATCAGTCTTAGACCGGCGGTGGGGTCTATGACTGGTTCCATAGTAGCGGTAAACATGTGCAGGTATATGGATAATGTAATGGTTCTGTGTGTCTTTGTGACCACCGAACCCATCGATTGTTAAGCGAAGTGTTGTGGTTCATGCGTCTCTGTGACCCTGAACCTAATGGGAGCGACACAACGTGTCATGTTTCCATGCGTCTGTGCGACCACCGAACCCTCTGCTCATGAAACGGTTATTGTTATGTGATGGAATTGGTTCTGTGAGTCTCCACGATCACGAACCCTTTGTCTGATGTGTCGTGGTTTGTGAGTCTACGTGACCTGAACCTTCTGCTTGCGACACACGTGTCGTGGTTCCGTGCATCGATATGCCCACCGAACCCTCTGTTTTTGTGACATAGATATTGTTATTGATTGATTTATTAATTGACGGCAATTTTAAAGGGTCCTAGGCCCTCGCTGATACCATGTGCATTGTTAGTGTTCTGACCTCTCGTGGTATGAAAGAGGACCACATAGGGCCGCCGTAATGGGTTTAATGGAAAGGAAATGAATTGTTCATTGTATGTATGCATTCATATGCATAATGATTTATATAGGACATTGCACTAGTATAGTGCATCCTGTCATCCTAACATTGTTATTGCAGGTAATCATGAAGACAACTTTTATTTCTACCTAAACCCTTACTGAGTTCTCTCGGGAACTCACCCCTTTAATTATAACTATCTTTTCAGGAGCTTTAGTGTTGGACCGCAAAGCGTTACGCTCGGTCCCATTAAGATTGTCTGTAAAGGTATCATTAGCTCCTTCTGTCTGTTATGATTGTTCTTAAATTGAAAGGGTGGGTGAGCCCGATATAGAAAATTTGTGTGAAATGGCATAAAGGCTATAAGTGAATACGGAATGAGAAAAAGAAAGGAAAGTAAGATAATGGCATAAATGGGAAATGGAAGAATATGTCAGTAACGTGAACGAAGATATAAGGAATGGTTATATGTTTATGATATATGTCATAATAACAAGTTAATGAATTTTTATGGATTTCCTGGATGAGCACGAATGTATAATGTGACTAACAGTTAACCTTTCTGTTCTTTTTGTGATTTCAGCAGCAGCTACAGTATCAATTGCAATTGCCGGGATTCTGCAGATCTGAGTATCGATATTAAGTGGTATTACCTATTGAAAGATGGCTCTATAGGTGTAGTTTGCATGCATACATGTAGAATTGGATATATGTTTAAGTATACTCATGTAATGTTATGTTTGATGATGTGTGAATCATAATACTAATGGAATGTATTATCGATTATGTTCATCATGGAAATTCTGATTGCATGTTTATTTATCAGAGAGCCTCTGCCCAGTAGTGAAAGGGAAGACTCTTTTCTAGTGCATCTAGTCTCAGCGAAGCTCAGTTTATCTGTATGTATTGTGGTTTATGAAATGCAGGTATAAGGAAAGCAGAAGTTCTATTTTGTTGAATCTCTTACAGAGACCTCAAAAGTGGTTTAAACCCACATATTGGATGCGCATTAGAGAAGTAATCATTTAGCTCACTGCTGCCCCGCCGACCCCACGTCCGCTTCCTAACGGGCCATGTAGCGTGGGGGTGGTGGTGAGATACAATCTCAATATAACCAACATTACCACTTTTGATCCATTTTACCAAAGTTGGTCAAACATTAACCAATTCCTTTATAACTTCACATGCATGTTTTATGACCTATTTTAAGGCTATCCATACATAAACATTGCACCTTTCCATCACATTTCATCAATTCAAAAAAATTACCCAACTTTGGATTTAATCCGTAACTCCATGATATGCAATGATTTGCAACTCACTCCAAGTATTAAAGTTGCTTAAAATCTTCATCCAAACATAACTGAATCAACAATTCATCAAAATATCGCACTTTAATCCTCTACCAATTCTTATGCATTTTGCCTTAGATCCTTGATTTAGCCACCCTTGGAAAATATTCCAAGTATTAATATTACTCCAAATATATCCAATAACACTAATTTGAACTCATATTAACAATCTCCTAAAATTCGCCCAATAGTGTTCATAAACCCTAGAATCCAATTTGCTCAATTCATGCGAAATGGATGAAGTAAAACATGTTCCTAGCTCCAAATCCTTAATAGAACATGTTTCCCCCATCAATTGAACCAAGAAACCTCAGAAATAACAACTTAGAAATCTTACCCAAATTTTGAAATCCACCAATTTTGTGGATGATTCAAGTTAAACTCCAAGGAATCTTCTCTTTGGTTGAAAATCTAACATGGGAGGATGGTTTCCTTAGAATTTCTGTCAAGAATGTGAGGTTTGGGAGTTTGGGGAAGGTTGGGGTTGAGTTTCGCAGAGCTGGAGGTTGAAGATGATGAAAGTTATGTTTTTTTTTTCTATCTATTTTCGGGTTTAAAACCCATCTGGTTTTCATGCCCAGGCATTTCGGGCGATCGCCCGTGACCTGCGTCTCATCGCCCACCAGTCACCTGTGCCCCTGTCCTACACGTTTTGGGAGTCAGGCGATCGCCCGCATTGGCATCCCACACGCCCGGAGTTCACCCGAGCCCTGCCCTGGGCCTCCATGGAGCGCAGGCAATCACCCTCTTCCAGTGGCGAGTCGCCCGCCACTCGCCTGGGCGCCTGCCCATTTTCAACTTCCATATTTGACCACAGGTGATCACCCGCCATTCAGCATGCGTCGCCTGAGATTCGCCCAGACCACCTGAACCTGTACAACTTGTTTTCTTCACCAACACTTAACCAAAACACTTAAAACACAATTATCCAAGAACCCATATAACAATTAAACACTAACATATGATAAACATTACCTGAAACACAATTCAAACTCAGAATTTAACCAACACCACGTACCTTAATCCTTTAATTCAAGCTTCAATCAACGAAATGACTTGACCGTCAACCACTCTAAGCCGGAGAATCATTACCGGAATATGGTGGCTGTAACATTCTCCCCCACATAAGACTCTTGGCCTCCAAGAGTTCCTTTAACCTTTGATATTCTTGTGGGTAGCGGTCAATCATATCTCTTTCCATTTCCCAAGTTGCTTCCCGGTCAGAATGATGAGACCATTGAACTTTAACCATGAGAATTAACTTATTTCTGAGCTTTCGAGTATCATTTGCCAACAGAGCGATTGACACTTCCTCGTACAATAAATCAGGTTCCAGCTGTATTTCTTCCACGGGAATAGTTTGTATTGGGTCCAAAATACATTTCTTTAACATGCCTACGTGAAAGACATTGTGTACAGCTGACATACTCGGTGGTAGTGCTAATCGATAAGCCACTTTTCCAATTCGCTCCAGAATTTCATATTGGCCAATATACAACTGGGCCAACTTACCCCTTTGCCCAAATCTGACTATTCCCTTAATCGATGCTACCTTCAACCACACTTTGTCACCTACTTTGAATTCCAGGTCACGGCACCGCTTATTCACATATGAAGTGGTACTATCATTCGCGACTTTCATCTGTGCTTGAATCTTCTTGATATTTCTAGTAGTTTCTTCAATAACATTCGGATCCAATTCAATCTTATCTGACAGTTCGGACCAACAGTGGGGTGTCATACACCTCCGCCCATATAAAGCTTCATACGATGCCATTTTAATGGTGCTTTAATAACTATTATTGTATGAAAACTCTATTAGTGGCAAGTGTTGATCCCAATCACCTCCAAAGTCAATGGCACAACTTCTCAACATATCCTCAACAATTTGTATCACTCGTTCTGACTGTCCGTCGGTTTGAGGATCATAGGCCGTACTTAGGTGAAGGCGTGTGCCGAACACCTTGTGGAATGCATTCCAAAAATGTGCAGTGAACCTTGGATCTCGATCTGATACAATAGAGTCTGGTACTCCATGTAATCGCACAATCTCTTTAATATAAAGGCGGGCAAGCTTGTCCAGTGAATCTGTTATATTGATGGGCAAAAAGTGAGCGCATTTCATCAACCGATCAACTATAACCCATATTTCATCATGACGTGCCCTCGTAGGGGGTAAACCTGTCAGAAAATCCATCGTCATGTTACCCGACTTACGAATAGGAATAGGCAACGTCTGAAGTGTTCCAGCTGGTTTCTGATCCTCAATCTTTACTCTTTGACATGTAGTACACTTCATCATGCATGCGGCAATGTGTCTCCGCATACCTGGCCATCAAAAGTGTGACCGCATATCATGATACATTTTCTCGCTGCTCGGGTGAAAGCTCAAGCTGCTATTATGAGCTTCCTCGAGAATCTCCTCCCTGAGGGCCGCATCCTCAGGTACATATAGTCATTCTTTGAAATAAAGCAATCCCTGCCTATATTCACGAAATGGACATAGTGCACCTCTGCTCTCACCCGATAGCTGCGTCAAACTTCGATCCTTGATCTGAATTTCCTGAATCCTGTCCAACCAAGACGACTGAATCATCAAGGTGCATACTTGGTCCTGTTCCCACAATTGCCATCTATTCCATAACGCTGTTAGATCCGTATCCTCAGCTCGATTCTTAGTATCTCTACCCTTAACCACTCGTGTATACATTCTTCTCAACGCATCTGCCACTGTATTTCCCTTTCCTGCGGTATACTCGATACTGCAATCATAATATTTCATATATTCAATCCACCTTCTCTGTCGCATATTCAGATCTTTCTGCGTGAATAGATATTTCAAACTCTTCTGATCGGTGAAGATCTAAAATTTATTACCAAGTAGGTAATGTCTCTATTGCTTTAAGGCATAGACAACAGCATCTAGCTCCAAATCATGTGTGGGATAATTTTGCTCATGTGGTCGCAGCTGTCATGATCCATAAGCAATCACCTACTGATTCTGCATTAACACACAACTTAAGCCAATTTCGGATGCATCAGTATAAATAACGTAGGGTTGGGTCGGGTCTGGCAGAGTCAGTACTGGTGCCTGAGTCAGTCTTTTCTTGAGTTCCTGAAAACTTCATTCACATGCTTCCGACCATACAAATGTCTGTGCTTTCCTTGTTAGTTGAGTCAATGGTGTGGCCAAAACTGAAAATGCTGGCACAAACCTACGGTAATAGCCAGCTAGTCCTAAGAAACTCCGTATGTCTTTTACTGTTCTGGGCCGCCTCCATTCCCGTACTGCCCTAATACTCTCAGGGTCAACTGAGATTCCACTTCCTCCAATAATATGTCCAAGAAAAACCACTTCTTGTTTCCAAAAATCGCACTTAGAGAACTTGGTATATAGTTGCTTCTTTCATAGTGTCTCTAGCACAATCCTCAGGTGTTCTTGGTGGGAATCTTCATCGGGAGAATATATCAAAATTTCATCGATGAAAACTACCACAAAGTTATCCAGGTGAGGATGGAACACTTCATTCATCAGATTCATGAAGGCTGCCGGTGCATTTGTCAGCCCAAATGGCATGACAGTGTACTCATAATGTCCATAACGCGTGTGGAAAGAAGGTTTTGGGATATCCTCTTCCTTCACACGTATTTGGAAATAGCCTGACAGTAAATCAATCTTAGAAAATACTTTAGCTCCTCGGAGCCGGTCTAACAAATCATCAATCCTCGGTAACGAGTACTTGTTCTTAATTTTCACCGCATTCAGCCTCCGATAATCAACACACAACCGCAGTGTCTCATCCTTCTTCTTAACAAACAACACCGGGACACCCCATGGTGATGCACTTGGTTGTATAAACCCCTTTCCAATAGCTCATCGAGCTGCTTTCTCAATTCGTTCATCTCCACTATCGGCATCTGATAAGGAGGAATTAATATGGGAGTAGTTCCAACTTGTAACAATATCTCAAATGTTACTTCCCGTTCAGGTGGTATTCCTGATAGTTCTTCAGGAAAATTCTGCGGAAAGTATCTCACAATTGGAATTTTATCTAATTCCATTCGCGTACCTGCATCGTTGAGCCCGTAGTACTCCTCTTAATTAACAATAGGTATTCGATCAAAAACTTGTAATTCCATGATTTTCCTCACAATAGCGATGTCTGGTGGTGCAGAAAGTGATATGACTTGATCAGCAACCACTATGTGATGCTGGGCACAATCAATATGTATATAGTTCTTCGAAAGCCAATCCATGCCAAGTATAACATCATACTCCTATGTATTCAACACCAAAAAGTCAGTTGATATCTGGTGCTCACCGACCTTCAGCATACATCCCTTTATGAGCTCATTGCTAAACATAAACTGACTTCCAACGGTACATACCAGGAACACATCAGGTAAATAGGTCACAGGAAGTTGCAAAGTTGTTGCACACATCTGTGATATAATGTATATAGCTGCACCAGTGTCAAACAATGCACGTACTGAAACACCATTTAAATATAAGGTACCTGCTAATGCCCCTCGCTGTGCTATTCCACCACATTTAATCTGAAACACACGTCCCGGCCTTGCCTGCTGTCGCGCTGGTAGCTGGGGTTGTTATCGTGGTACCTGTGGTATTGGACCACTCTGTGGTGCACCGCGCCCACAGGGCACATTAAGTTGTCATCTCTGTTGCACTAGAGCTTCCTGCAATTAAGTCTGTGGCCAATCTTTCACCCAATGTTAATCAATCCATATTTAAGGCACATTCCTGACTGTCGATAGCATACCAGGCCAGTATGACGTCGGTTGCAAGGCTTGCAGAACCATGAATTTTCGGCCGGTGCCTTGCCCTTATCTTTGTCACGTTGTGTTTTCCTACTCAAACTACCGCCGCCTCTACCAGAATGCGGCGGTCCAGAACCTGATCCTCTTCCATTAGGTCGCGAT
>JBBYHH010588380.1:0-10660 GCA_038382905.1 Daphne laureola
AAATTCACAAGTGAATTAGAAAATCTAATTCACCGCACTCGACTTTGAGGGTCCGTTTTATCATGATCCACCTCCTTCCTCCTCCCCATTATCACCACCTCCCTCATGCTGCCGTCAAACCCTGGATCCTCAAACGTGCCGGCGAAGCCTGAAGCTCCGTCATTCCTCAGGGAGCCACGGTTCTCATTCCGGCTCCAGATCCATATCCAATTTTCGGTCGAACTTCGGCGAGGCCAATCGGATGGTGGAGACCATGTCTCTCTTCGATCCCTATTTCAAGTGCGGAAGATCTGTGAGGAATAAGATGATGGAGGCGGCGGATGAGGATCATGACGGGTCCGAAATAAGGAAGAGTACCGATTCCGGTAGCATGCAGCTTATGTCGGTGAGGGAGGCAGTGGTGGCGCAACAAGCGGAGGAAGCGGTGAAGGCGGAAGCGGTGAAGACGACGGCGGAGGAGGAAGACGAAGAGGACAAGAAGCAATCGAGCAAGTTCTTTTTCTGCAACTCTGTTCTTTTTGTGCAGGTCATCCAACATCTTTGTTTTTTTTCTTTCTGATTCAGGTGTTTGGCGACGAAGGAGGAAGACGAAGACGACGGCGGTGTTTGGCGACAGAATCGAACGGAGGAGGCTGATTCAGGTCGCGGGCAGCCGCGACGTTGGGAAGGCCGATTGAGGTTCGAGGCGAGCTGGAGCGGGCGCGTCAGATTTACGAGTTGCTGGTCGGCTAACCGGCGGTGATTGGGGGACGGCGGCGGAGGTAGCTCAGAAGGATCGAACCTGGCGGTGAAGAATCGAGAAGATGAAGAAATCAGAAACTTACCTAATTTAGGTGAGTTAGGCTTATTCACTTTTGTGTTTTTCACCTTAGATCTGAAAAATGGGGGTGAAAAAATTAACTATCTCACTATGAAAAATAAATGGTGAAAAACTCCATTTTTCACTTTTAAAATCCCAACTTTGAAGCCACCATTATTGGGTAATGTTTCAAGGTTTCACAAGTTATTTCCTTATACTGAGTTAGGAGGAAACTCTCCTCCATGCACATTTGTCATGTTATTATTTATTGGTACCTCAAGAGATAATCGTTGATCTACCATCATCTAATTAATAGCGACAACCTCATTTGTAAGGAGTATTCGACACAATATTTTGAATCAAACCATGAGGGTCGACATTACGCCATTGAAACATGCTTTACCACAGATAAATTCGTGTTAGACCATGGTAGCTATCACGAAAATGGCAGTGCATGTTGGAAGCCATGGTTAAAATAGCAATTTACCACGGCCAAGACCATGGTAGATACTGCGGCCTACCACGGCCTTTGCCGCGATAATGTTGCAAACTCATGCACCACCGTCGTTTTTTCTTTTACTACGGTTGTAACCGTGGTAAGTCGCAGTAAATTTTTTTTTTTTTTGTTGCAGATTTTATATTATTAATGTTAATTTATTTACTACTCGATTATTATATATATTTTGTTTAATTATAATATTAATTAGGCTACCAATAGTGAAATTAAGAAATAAATATATATTTAAAAGTTGTTCAATCCACATCTAATCACAAACTATATAGTTCGAGAAAACCCTAACAATGTTTTTTTTCCTTTGGGACCGTTGTTTTTCGACTGAGACGCCAGATACACCCTCAGATCATCATCATCATCATCATCATCACATAGCAGATTATCCGTCAAATTTAGGTATGTGTTGACCGGGGGCATCTGCGGCTGAGAACGCAGAGGACTCGAAATATAATCATTGTCTAGGTCGAAGAGTGTAGAATCCTGGCGACGTGGCGTCTGATGGACTAGACCCTGCGAGGATCCAGCCACTAGGCCCGATGACACAGTTGAACGGGAGACAGATCCGATCGCCATCAATGCATCCCGTGCACATGGAATTGAAAGCCACGCTAGAGGAACGCGCATGCTCGGCCTGCCATGCGTCCCATCGAGCCTTTGTCTGAGCCCTCTTGTCAGCATTATTATGCTCGATCTGATAAAATGCGCGTCTGAGGTCTCTCAGCTCGGTAGCTTTCCACCGATTTATCTCCTCCAACTCGATCTCATTCTGAAATTTAAGTTTAAAACACTTTGGGTGTGTTTAGCTTAGAGAATTTTCTGAAAATTCTCTGAAAATAGGAAATAAAATGAAAATGTGTTCACTTAATTATTTTCATTTTTATTTTCATATGAAAACGAAAAAAAAAGTTGTAAAGGATTTTGAAAACAACATTTTGACGTTTTCATCCGAAAACACGCGATGAACAAGCAAAGACCGTCACCGGACCATAGTCGGACAGTCGTCGGACCACAGCCAGACAGTCATTAGACTACCGCGGACCATTGCCGGTTCTCCGGAATGCTACCAGACCACTGCCGGACAGCCACCGAATCACTGCCAGACCACCATCGGTGACTGACCGACAACGGTCCGGTCACGGTCCGGTGGTCGGCGGGGGTTCGGTGATGGTCCAATGATGGTCCGGCAGTGAACCGATGATGGTCTAGTGATGGTCCAGTGGTCGGCGAAGGTCTGGCGATGGTCCAGCGACGATCCGATGACGGTCCGGTGGTCGGCGGGGTCCGGCGATGGTCTGGCAACTATCCGGTGACGGTCCGGTGTTCGGGGACGGAGGGAGTATTACAAAACGCATTTTCAGAAAACTGTTTTTGAAAATTACGCATTGAAAATGAAAACTGAAATAAGAAATGAAAATGAAAACAGTTTTCATCAAGTAAACGCTACCTTTACATTTAAACTGGGAAAATTAGGGTAAAATTTGGAAAATAATAAAATTATAATTACCTCAGACTGTCGTGGTGTTTTGAACAACTTGGGGTGGGTAATTTAGGACAGGACACTGGCCCATCTTCCTCGCGTGGGCGAGACCATGACCTTGGAGTAGATCTCCTCATCGATCTTCGGGAACGGACCTTTCGCTCTATACTTCTCGATGAGAAACCTCATGTACTCCTCCTAATTATTTAAAATAATTAAAAGCTAACAAATTAAAAAATAGTAATAATTGGAATTAAATATAAAAATCTCTAATTATAAAAATTTACTAGAAGAGGCAAATCCTTATCGAGCCACTCTTCGAAAAACTCATCCACTCGCAGCCGCTTTCCAGCTTTGAGGCAGTGTCCATTAAAATGAATTCGTTAGAACTATAACTCTAACTTACGCAAATAAACAAATAAAGTTAAAAAAATATTACCATTTCTTCAAAAAGGGTGGTCTTTGACTTATTACCATGCGAGTTTTGCTTGAGACGGTTCTTGCTCTTGACATTCTTTGTATTTGTCTTCGACACGTCCATGAAATTATTATTGTTATAGTACTCGAGCAGTCTCCTTCAATTCACAGGATCGGCTCTCGGAGGAACATACTCGACCCAGTCCAAGTAGTTTGGATCTTAGGGATACAGTGGACACCGACCTTTGGCCCAATCCCTTTGGTTGTCGATCGTGTGCCGGTAGTACTCAGAGAATCTAGAATGCAGCTTTCTCACGAAATTGGGCTCCCTCCATGAATATTGTTCCCGTTACAAAATATTTAAACATTAACAAATATAAAAATATAAATAAAATAATTCAACAAGTGTCAAAATTAGGTATACATTACCGCAAATAATCTTGCCAACTCCACCCTCTCATTTGGCGTCTTCTTGTAGTATGAGTCTGGGAAGCCTTTGAATCTCTGTTGGCAGATTTATCCAAGCACTTATGGGATGCGTGATTGTCTACATCTCAAACTGCATAGAATTGATATGTTAGTATATGAACAAATAATACAGACATAAAATTAATAAAGTAATTTTTCTAAACACTTACTAACCGATGCGAGCGATCAATTTACTATCTTGTCCCCTGACCGGTGGCGGAAGTGGAGGAGGCTGCTGCGGCGGTGGTACGGATGGGCCAACGTTGGTCACAAGATTCACATGTACCGACTCGGTGGAAATGTGATCGTCTTCGCGATGTCTGGAGTTACCAGATCGTCCCCCCCCCCACGCGAACTGCTGGAGAATGGCGCCCTCTCACCGGATGAGTTACCAGACCATCTCTAGGTGAATCTGTCATACCTCGAGATTTGAAAAGTAGATATATGTTAGTACAATTTTTTTAAAAGTTTGCAATTGAGTACAACAATTTTTAGAAGTCTACAAATTTGACCCAATTCTTTTTACAAATTGCAATTGAGTACAATTTTTTTTTTAAAGTTTGCAAACTTGACCCAAATCTTTGTACAAATTGCAATTGAGTACAAGATATTAAAAAATTGAAAGTTTAGCCAAGATTTTCTAAAACATTGTGTTTATACCTAACCTAACCCAAAATTAGAATTTGATACAAATTTCATAAATAAAATACCAGAAATTAAAAACATAAATTCTAACAGAAATCAAAAACATAAATTAAAAAAAGAAAGTAAAAACATAAATTAAAATAGAAAGTAAAAATTTAAAATAAAAACAGAAAGTAAAATCAGAAATTAATACATAAATTAAAAACAGAAAGTAAAAATAAAAATTAAAAAAAAAACTAAAAACATAAATGAAAAAATTTTAAACTAAAAATAGAAATTAAAAATAAAAAAAACAGAAATTAATTCAACAAAACAAAAATACAAAAACATAAACAAAAAAGAAAACATAAAATTCATAAAAAAAAATACATAAAAAAATACAAAAAAGAAGGAAAACTTGCAAGATCTACCTAGAGGTTGCAGCAGCGTCAGCGTCGGCAAGGCAGAGAAGGAAATTAAACAAAACTTTTGAGGAAAATAAAAAAGAAAAAAAGAAAAAGAAAAAGAAAAAGAAATAAAAAGGAAATTACCTAGAGATAAAAGTAGTGGTAGCGGCAACGGCATCGACGTCGGCATCGGGAAGGCAACGGCGGCAGTAGCTGGAGGGAGGAAGGAGAGGGTTAGGGTTTGAGGGCTGGGAAGAAGAAGAAGAGTCTGAGGAAGAAAGAGAAAGAAGAAAAGAGAAGAAAGAAGAAACGAAAAGAGAAGAAATAAGGCAGGCCATGGTAAATCTTGGTTGGCCTGGGCCTGACCGCGGTAAACTGTGGTAAGGCCGTGATACAAATATACTTTATTTTGTAAAATTAGTCCACATATTCTTAATGTTATCCAATTAGGTCCTTTATTTTGTAAAATACAAATATAAAGATAGGCCGGTTGAAACCCCGAAGGTTGGGGTAAAGGGCTTGCAGGTACGTTGGCACGGGACTACGACTCCTGATAATGATGATGACGTATAGCGGTCGCACAATGATCGAGATTGATGTACCCGGTCCCGGTTTCACGTTCTATGTGAATATTCCGGTAGAACCTGACGAATGATGGATTGATTGATTGATATCAGATGATCGATGATTGATGTTCCAGGTCCGGAGGCACGTTATACGTGACCGTTCCGTAAAACCTGATGACCGATTGACAGATTATGTACCGGGTCCCGGGATCATGCTCAGCGTGATTATGATGGTAGACCTGATGATGACGGTATATAGGGACCGTACGCCTCACGCTAGTACTACGCGCCACTATAGAGCTCCGGGGGTTGAGAAACAACTTACCAGGGGCCGTCAAGAAAGAAAGAATGAAAGAATGAAAGAAAGGAAGAATGAATGAATGAAAGAAAGAAAGAAAGATCGAAAGAAAGAATGTTTATTGCATATCATGAGCATGACATTGTATATTGTATATTGCATATTGTCATGCTAACATTGTCATTGCAGACTAAGTCAAAGATTTTTCCCCCTTTACTTCTGCCTAACGCCCTTATTGAGTTCTCCCCGGAACTCACCCTTTACATCTCCCATTTCAGGAGCATCGGGATCAAGGGCCGCAGAGTGAGATTCTGCGTGGCCGTTTTGTAATTTTGCTTCCAACGGTACTAACGATAGCCCTTGTGAATTGTTAATGATTGTACAGTTAAGGGAGTTCCCGGTAGAGAACCAAAGAATGTTTCAGATAACGACATTGACGTTCAGAACTGTTATCCAGAATATGAACATTGTACTGGTACTAATGGTTTTAACACATGTTTTAATGTAGCTACAGCAGCAGCAACAGCACTGTCAGGCAGGAGAGTCGGTGATTGCTCAACCGACCGCCTGAACTATCGTAGGTGCAAAGTTTAAGTGACGGCTCTGTTGTAGTGGTTTTGCATTGTACATATAGCGTCGACAATCGCGTAAGTTGCATGTAAGTTGAATGATGCACAAGTTGAGCATGTTGATGTGTTATATATGGATGATCACATGCTTTGTTGATAGTATGATTGCATGTCTACTTTAACGGGGAATGCGTGCTGGAGGCCGCTTCCTTTCGAAGTATCTGGCCTAAGCTGAGCTCAGTTATATGTATGCTATTGAAATGTCTGAAATGCAGGAAAGTAACGAAATGCTGCAGGAAATCAGGAAAACACTACAATTATGGGCTAACTTTGAGGACGAAACTGCATTGATTGGCTTTATATAAAATTTTGAAATTTTATATGCTTGTATCGCTATGAGTCTAGTTTCCAGCGAATTTTACGGATCAATGTTTGGACATCTGTAGAATTATTTATAAGTGTTTGACTGACAGGTGGTTATTACTGGGTTCTAGAAACGGTTTCTGTCTAAGTGTTTTGAGCAGAGGGTCGAGTTAAGGTAACAACCCCTCGTGCTGGCTGCGTTAAAAAGAAGAGCGAACGTCACCACTGCCCTTCCGGCCCCGCGTCCGCTTCCGCCGGGTCATGTACGAAGGGTGTGGTGACAAGAGTGGTATCAGAGCATGGTTAAGGTTTTACTTTAGTTAAGATATGTTCGGGAGACATTTCTGAGGTTCACTGGATTGATCCCGAAAAGTTCTCGTAGGGAAGTCGGCCGCTTCCTTACGTGAACTACCTAGATCAGGCAATGAAACTTGGGCCTGTTGATCTAGACGTACTTAACTCGAGTAAAACTTTGATTGGATTCCGATAAAGCGGGATTAAGTGAAAAGGGTTAAGTATGATTGTCTAATTGCTTAATGTACTATGGTATGTTGTTTAGGTGCGAATTGTTCTGTGTGATAGATTTGCATCATGCATCATACATTGCAGCTACTCTACAGAGCCATAGGATACACTGCTGCTGCTAAGTATATGTGTTAACCATTGTACATATGTATTGTATGGATTGAAATAGGAAACATAAAATGGTAAAGACCCGCTCTCAGCGTGGTAAAAGAAGGGAGGCAGGAAATGCAGGTCCTCCTCCACAAGTACAGACAGCTCCCCCACCACCGCAAGGACAAGTCCCAGAGAATGTATTGTAGGTGCTCGGGTAGCTGCGAACAGTGATTGACACCCTTGTACCAAGCGCAGAGCAAGGTACCCCGACGGAACAACCGCGGGATGACACCGCAGATGATCGTGCCTATGAGCAAAGCAAAGAAGAAAGTGCAAATGATGGATAGACAGGCTTGACAGAATATAGTGATATCGATGGCGAAGAGGTTGAAGATCTCATCGCCGATGCCGGGGAAGATGCCGGATCTGAAAGTGACACTGAAAGTGAAAGAAGGCACCCCCGAGCACAAAGAGTGTGATATGAAATTGTTGCTCCTAACAGATCAGCACACAGTCAAGTACAAATTATTGGTGAATCACGGGGTGAGCATCGTCGCCGAACAACGAATGATGATGCAGATGAACCGAGGGCACAAAGGTCCCGGACTCATGGTACCGCAGGTACAAGAAATTTGACAATGTTAGAGCACTTTCAACGTTTGGACCCCCCAAGGTTCACAGGTAACAGAGGCCCGGAATCCGCGGAGAGATGGTACGCGGACATAGAAAAGCTTCTAGAGAGGATAGGTTTTTCCTCGCAGTATATGGTTACATTAGCCACCTTTAATCTGTGTGATCGAGCTTACGGATGGTGGAAACGTTTTACAGATGCAAGAAGGCCAAGTATGTCCTGAAAGGACGTCGAGACCCTGGTGTCACGTGGAAAGAGTTCTCGAAGATGTTCCATGAACAGTGGGTAGGCTATGCCGCCCAAGATCGTCACCAAGCAGAGTTTGACAGCTTGGAGCAGGGAGACATGACAGTCGCAGAGTATGAACGAGAATTCGATCGACTTGTCAAGTATGTGTCCCAGTATGAAGAGAATGAAGAGCAAAAGACCAAGAGGTTCATCTGCAGATTGCGGGGTGATATCAGGAAGTACGTAGCACCATTCGGTATTACCAAATACCTGGATGCGGTACAAAAAGCAAAAAATGTTAGGATGGAAGAAACAAGAGTCAAGCCCGTTACAAAGCAAACCCAAGGTACAAGTAGAGGTTCAGGATCTCAACGAGGTAATAGAAGATCAGGCCGATCTGGTCGATCTGGCCGATTTGGCAGATCCGGCAGGTCAGGCCAAAAGGACAAAGGCAAAGAGAAAGCTGTAGATGATGGATCGTGATTCTGTGAGCATTTCCAGAGATGACATACGGGTGCTGTATGTTACAGACAATCCGGCGGATGCCTCCAATGCGGATCTACCGACCACTGGGTTAAAGATTGTCCACAGAGACAAGGCCAGGAAACCACAGTACGATCGAGCGCACCCCGAGGGCGTCGCGCAGCACAGAGCGGCTCAAGAACCCAGCCGCAGAAGCAGCAACAGACACATCCAACTGTCCAACAGCAAGCAAGACCAAGGCGTGTCTATCAGATTGAGCATGATGGTTCCGCACAGCAAGACACCACTGCACAACGTGGTGTACTCGTAGGTAAATTGTTACTAAATGGTAGTTCTGCACTTGCACTTTTTGTCACCACCCCTCCGTGATACTTGTCGGAAGTTGTGCGGAAGCAGTCAATCGAGGCGGCTGGCGACATCGGAACGGAGTTCATCAAATGTTGCGGTTTCCAAAACCCGTCCATTTAAAAAAAAATTCCGAATTAACTTTCTAATGCGTTAATCAGGTTTTTAAAGGCGTTCTAAGTTTACTTAATGCCTAAAGCTGCACCCGGAAACACGTTAGTGGTTTTACATAAATATCGCGCGATAAAATGAAGAATTTAAACGTTATACATCAGATAGGAACTTCCACCCACTTCGTTGGGTGCGGAGTTCCACAAAATATATAATAACCCGATATATGTGCATGCTGCTATACTAAAGAGCCATGATAATAATAATACCGAGATATATACTGTGAGTCGGCGATAACCGAGAAGCCGCTCACTACCGCTGCTACCCAAAACCAAGTCTACCGTGTGGGCTAAGCCGCTGGCTGCAGATCAGTCGCTCCTGAAAATACATGATCAATAAGGGGGTGAGTCCTCGAAAGGTACTCAGTAAGAGCCAGGGCATATCTAGTGGATAATAAATGCGGAAACCTGCAGAAAAATGTTAGCATACAGAATAGTCAAGGCGGTTGCGTCCAACTCACCGACCGGTACCCGGTGGTTGGAGGTTTACCAGCCGGGTCAAACATACATACATGTCGCATGGTACCAGCGAGGAGCCGCGATACCCCACGGTCGAAGCCGTATCAAACAGAGATGGTCGAAACGACCGTAGAAACATAATGCAGAGTGCTTCAAGTAAAGGATCTGCATACCACTAGACATGCTTACCAGAATGGTAAAGGGCCCCACCACCGGCCCAGGACCCATCTCAACTAGCCTAATATACCCTGCGTTAATCCCTAAAAATATATATTAAGAAAGTTGAACCCTTACCTCGGAAAATGATATTATCTACTGAAGCTCCTACGGCTCCCCAGATATACCCGGTCAAATAAGAACCTATTCCGACACATGACATATCATAAAGAATTTTAGTTTTAAACTAAAATTCCAAGCGTTATCAAACAAACCCGAAATCTTAATCCATAAACTTTCCAATTATCCACTTTATTCCATAAATCACATAAGTGACAACTTTATACTTAAAGTGTCCATACATTATTTGTTACGGCCACCGACGGAGTTCATTGGAACAGTAAAAAGGTAAGAAATTCCGTTGTGAAATGTTATGATTTTATGTGAAGGTTTTGTACGGTTAATGGTTCGGTCGGATGATTTTGAGGAAAGATTCTTCGACAGAACAATAGATGGGATGATCATGGTTGAAATGGGGTTTGAAAGGTTGGGAAAAGATGGCCCGAGCCGTACGGAATTGCACCGGAACCACCACGGTCGAGGAGAGAGAAAAATGGAAAAGAATGGAATTGAAATGGTTTTGAACGGCAGCCACGGCGCAGCCACGATGGAGTGGCGGTGTACACTACGAGGAGGCTCTGCTTGGGCTCGTGGATCGCGGTGGAGGTACGGCTAGCTGGCGGCGGTCGCCGCGATGACCTGCTGCCTCAAATCACGAAACCGCGGCGGTGGTGCGGCGCTGGAACGGCGCACGCCGGGATTGCATTCTGACGTGTTGCGAGCTGGACGGCGTTCATGTGGTGCTAGCACGACGTTCACCGCGGCAAGTTTCTACCTGGCTGGCGATGACGCGGTGACGGAATGGCAGAGCTACGACACAGGGCAACACCGCGGGTCGTCTGAGTATAAAACGGGCCGCAGACGAATTTCATCGTCTTCATCGTTAGAATTCTGGAAATAGCTTCTCACTATTGTCTCTCTACAATCCACTATTTCTCTCACCCTAAG
>JBBYHH010588601.1:0-10658 GCA_038382905.1 Daphne laureola
AAGAATGCACCCTCAGAATTTCAGAGGATTATGAATGAGATCTTTAATCCTTATAGTTCTTTTACTATTGTCTACATAAATGATGTGTTAGTGTTTTTCAATCAATTGATCAGCACTCGAAACACTTACATAAATTTATGAAAATAGTTGAAGAAACAGGATTAGTCATCTCTGCTAAAAAGATAGAATTGTTCCAAACTAATGTTCGATTCCTAGGGCATATGATCTATAGAGGAACTATAAAACCAATTGACAGATCAATTAATTTTACAGAAAAATTTCCTGATGAGATAAAAGATAAAAAACAACTCCAAAGATTTTTAGGAAGACTTAATTATGTCTCAGAATTTTACAAAGATATGGCTAAGGATTGTAAGTCTTTGTTTGATAGGTTAAAAAAGAATCCCTCAGAATGGGGAAAAGAACATATACAAGCCATCAGAATTGTAAAAAGAAAAGTTAAGGAAATACCATGTACCACTATTCCTATCCCAGAAGCATTTAAAATAGTTGAGACAGATTCAAGCGAACTAGGTTACGGAGGGATATTAAAACAAAGGATGGATGGTAAAGAAAAATTAATTAGATTCACGTCAGGAGTTTGGAATCAGACCCAACAAAATTATGTCACAATCAAGAAAAAAATTCTGGCGATCGTTCTTTGTATAACTAAGTTCGAAGAAGATCTTTTAAATCAAAAATTCTTGATTAGAACAGATTGTAAAGCAGCAAAGAGTGTTCTGCTTAAGGATGTTAAAAATTTATCTTCAAAACAAATATTTACAAGATGGCAGTCTATTTTGGGCATTTTTTTTACTTTGATATAGAGCATATTGATGGTGATAAGAATTATTTGCCCGACTTCCTTACTTGAGAATTTTTACAGGGAGGACATGGGGAAGCATGATTCACCAAAGAAGGAAATCAAAAACAGAATGGAAGAGGTCAATAACCCAGATCTCTTAAGAACAATTTTTCATATGGATGAACATATGGATATCACCGAAATCCATCTGTCCATAGAAGAAGAAAACAAATTTGCATCTCTCATGCAAATAAAACATCAAACACCAGAGCAAATAAATTTCTATGCATTGCCCACTGGCCAGAAGATAAGGATCGAAAAAGGTCAGTCGTCTTCTCAAGGTACAAAGAGGACAGAAGAACATTCTCAATACCAGTTATTTTCCCCAAGAGAAACAAAGAGGGGAAGAAAGTTTCCTTATTCTTACCATCACGATGAGTTTTCCAAAGGATCAAAAGCTTATTTCAAAGATTCTCTGGTTTCCCGATCCACTGCTAAAACTCAGCAAATCACTTTGTTCTCTTTAGGGATTCACCCAGATAAAAGAGAAATGGAAATAGAACTCATCTCTCTAGTAGAAAATAACGACCTAAGGAGTATGACTCATTCATAAATGGTAAGAAAATACTGGCCTAAACATAGGCACCCTATGTGGGAATTTCATCCCCTCAGAAAACATGATTATTTCAAGAAGATTCTTGAAGAAATAGGCTCTGCAGAAATTGAACACAAAGAAAGAAACACTAAAGGTCTAGACGGAAAAAATTTCCAAGAAACTGGAATTTCAAAACTATGGATCTTTAAGGTTTGGTCTCCAGAATAATGGGGATTACCCCATACCAGAAAAAGGTTTCTTAATGAACAATACAAGCACCATGCTTATTCATACTGGGATTACATCCAAGCATGAGATGAAATTTTTAATTTTCAGAATTCAGAAAATAAACATTCCTAGTTGATCATTTTCAAATCCAGCCAGAAGAAATTTCCGAATTGGTTTCACCTTTGGTTTTCCAAGAAATGATTGGTCTCAGACCAATTCCCAGAAGATGTTAAGAAATCTTTCGACGAGTTTGTTGAATTCAACAAACACAAGTCGCAGAAAAGCACAGTCCCTTATGTAGAATTCTATATTTTGGTCCTCTATCGTATCCCTTGGATTGTCCAGTGGCATTACGAAGTCGATCATGAACAATATGTTCCTGTTCTAGAGAGGGTATGGGTTACCCAGTGGTGGGAAAAATGCGTCATCAATTCCTACCTCCTAGAAAATATCACACTCAAGGTCATCGAGCTGTATGAAGCTCTCAATGAAGAAAATTTTGATGCAGTTCTGGGAAAGCTCTACTCCCAATCAGAAATGGCACATATCCCTCTAGAAGAAATGAAGGAGAAACTAATGAAATTAGCTGTAAGATCTGTCCAGGAGTAAAACGTCAAAGTTGCCCAGGAAAAGTTGTCAAACTGCCCCAACCAAGGAGGGCCCACCACCAAGAAATAATAACCATCTGACAGAGCCATGTGAGTAGTGGGGCAAGATTCTCACTCAGAAAAGAAAAAGACAAAATAGCATTATTATCAATAGTGTTTGTCAGCAAGGATATCATTATTGCTCAGAAGAAGATAAGGGAGTCACTTCCCTATAAGTAGAAGGCTTCAGAACAAGAGAAGACATCTATAATTTTCTCTCTGAAAACACTTCTATCTCCTTCTCTCAGTTCATGTGTTGAACTCCTTTCTATTCAGAAATTCAGTTCAAATATTGTACTAGTTCTTTGCTTGCTTTGGAGTTTGCTTGTACGAGTGTAGCTATTGTGCTGTTGTACGTGTATAGCTCTTGGAACTCTGTGTGCTTTCATCCATCAGCCTTATTTCTTATTTGCTGTGAACATCTGGTACTCACCAGATTGCTGTAAATTTAAATTTTTCATGTTATAATTTCAGTTGAGTATGATTTTGTCATTCTTATATTTTAATAATTTATTCTGTGTGCTTTTATAATATCACCTGGATCAGAATTGGTATCAGAGCCAAGTTATGGCATAAATCGAACATTTAACAAAGTACTGGACCAAGTTGAACTTTGTTAAGAAGTATAGTGTTCATTTTCGGCAATAAGACCTCGCATGAACAGAAACTTAAAATAGAACTCGTTTAGGTCAACCGACTTAAAAGATGGACTCTATCTTTACTGAACCACCTTCGAATATATTTACGAGAGGTAAGGGAATTACGTGCCCCTTTAAAGTATTATGTTTAGTTGCCTTGACACTTGATGGTATATGTTATAGAACTTTGACTTGTAAGTTATAGAATTTGCATGCTTAGTATTAAATCTTGAGTAGTAGTAATTGATAAATTGAGTTCCACTTCTGCCTTGGTTACATTCTTTTTTTATTTTTAACTCAAACATTTAGATATTCGTACTAATGACTCGTATCTGAGTTAAGTTGTCTGTATATGTTATATATTATTCCTATGATAATTTAATGTATATTAGGGATAATACTCGGTTGGTTTTAAACATTGCATGCTTCTCAAATGTGGGTTGAGATTAAGAAATTTTTTAGAGCAATTTTAGTGGCAATGAAGATCTTTTATATCATCATTAAGAGCTAAAAAGCAGTAAATTGTTTGTTAAATTGCTTTAAGATTGATATATGTTTAAAGTAGAACTTCTGCACGTCTTTTATGTGTATTTCTAAAGGAAAACGTTTACGAGGCTCAAACAAGTGCTTTTTCTTTCCTCCAGGTTTGAAAAGGATGCAGACGCTTTTAGGCTTTTATTTTCTATTCATACCTGGCATTCTTCAATCGAGCACTCCATGATTTTAACTATATGAAGTGTATTTGCACCATGGATGAAGTAGGTGCATTTGTAATATCCAAACGAGATCATTCCCAATATAAAGGTGCATTTATAAAATCTGATTTTATGCATGTTTTAAGTTGTGTTTCTCTTGGTTTGAAATATGGACTTTAATTTTGGTTTATCTTGATTTGAAATGTGGATTTTTAAATTACGTTTTTCCATTACAGGTACCAAGATTAGAGAAAAAATTGCAAAAGGAGATAGCTAAAAAAATAGCTCTTAAAGCTAAAATTGGATTTATTACCAAAAATAATAGATGAAAAGTTAGATTGTAGAAATGCATGTAATTTTTCTAAATTGTAGGTTGGTTATGCATATTATGTAGAATTTATGACATTTATATGAGTAAAATATATTATGCAGTTATTGACGTTTTAAATTATATTATGGTATTATTGAATATTTCAATAGTAATTCTGATGTTAAATGAATTTAAATATGTAAATACAGGTTTAAGTAGTATATATGAATAAAAAATATTTTTTGCAAAAAAAAATGACATGCCAACGGATAACCTGTTGGAAACATGATTTATTCACAAATACCAACGGATTAATCTGTTAGTAAGCAAATACCAACGGACAGACCTGTTGGTATTTACAGTACCAACATGCTAACCTGTTGGAATCACGTACCAACAGGTAGACATGTTGGTACACATATCAACAGGTTGACCTGTTGGTAAAAATACCAACGGACAGATCTGTTGGTAAAACTATACCAACAGGCTTACTCGTTGGTTCCATTATTTCGGTTACCGGATTTTGACACCAATGTATCAGTCCGTTGGTTGAAAAAAAAAAAACTAATACGTCATTGGTATGCACATTACCAACGATGCAAATATCAACAGACACATTCCAACGGGTAAGCCTGTTAGTTTTGACAATTACCAATGTATTGACCCGTTAATATTGACCGTTGGTTTTAACGTTTTTTCTAGTAGTGGTTGGGCATTGCGACGGTAATCTGTGATGCATAAGGAGCAGTCCTGGCTACAATAATGGAGAAAAGTCGAGGACCAAAAGGGTCATTTTATGTTGAGGCGTTGGCTGTTAAAGAAGGCTTCTTGGATTATTGTTGAGTCTAATTCAATGGATGTTGTTTGAACTATTCGTCTTTCCTCCAATGGTGAATCAGAAGTGGCTACGGTTGTATAGCAGGAGCAACAAATTTTGGTGGATAAAAGCTGGTGGAGAATTAACCATGACTTCCAAGAGGCAAACCAGATGGCGCATGCTCTTGGTTGGAGAGCACTTTAGCACGAAGGACGTCATGTTTGGACGGACAATCTTCCACACTTCTTTTCCAAGAATCTGTTTCCATGGATAGTTGCTCTTGACATTGTTTGTATTGCTTTCTCTTCTCATATCTCCCTCTCTAATTCTCTCTCCTTTATTTACCCTCATTAGACCCTTGAGATTTTTATCTAATATCTTCACTGTTATTCCGTAAGACTCTGATGAATCCGGACCTAGGTAAACTCAAGGGCTTTGCTTTTGGATCCTAAATTTTTTTGAGGAGAAGAGCTCGGGTGGGACTTCCAATCTACATGCCCTTTTCTTTAAAAAAAAAAAAAAGTAAAATTACCATTAAAAAATTCCGAAAAATTAAATGTATCTAATTTAACAGAACAACCTAAAAATGAAAGATGTAAGGTTCGCTTAGTTATGAAAATTTACTAGAATTTCCATTTCAAATTTCTTTTGTAAATGTTTGATGTATAACTAGTGATCAAGTGATAGAAAATCTTGTTTTCAAAATTTTGAAAACTAATATTAAAACGGAAAAAATCAAAATAATATTTTCTATTTTAACACATGAATTTTATAAAGTTTTTAAAACAAGACTTTCTCTCCTTAAAAACTAATTATACATCCAACTATTTACAATAAAACTTTGAAATGAAATTTTTTGATAATTAAACGAACCTGTAGGGTCTCAGTTTTTACCCCATAATCGTTCACCATAGTTTCCAGTAATACGACATGACCTATTTGCCAATAGAGAACAACCAACAGAAGAAAACCGATGCTCTGTTATCCCATCTGAGACTTACCATGTACGATTGCAAATACGACAATGGTGGCTTTGATCGACAGATGTAGTCCCACACTTGTAGCAGAAAGCAGTTTTGCACCTGTTACACAAGATGAAGAAGACAGGATTTTAAATAATGTTCTTTAAAAGAAATGAATCATCAATCCTTTATTCAAACACCACGTACCATAAAGCACCTGCTGAAAGAGTTTAAATCATGTTTTTTTTACAATCATTTACGCAATGAGACAATTATCTACAACCATAGCCACAAAATACTACACCAATATAACGGTTTGGGAAATGGTAGTAATAGTTGCTTCAACATTTCCATACTCTCCTCATTAAAATTTTAGCATGTGATCCCATTTTCAGACCCAAAACCAAGTTGGGTGGGCAAGTTAATCTTTAAGAATAATCAGTTCCACAAATTTGGCCGCATTGTAAGTTTTACACAAGAGAATCTGCGAGCAAGTGATAAGGCACCTGCTCCTAGCATTTCCCACGTTGGTTTTGGCTTCATTTCTTTGTCAAAAAGTAAAACTTGTATATGTGCCATAGAGAAATCCTATACCTGACCACAAAGCATTTAATTACCTGAAGGAACATATAAATGGCGACGGCAGGCAAAGATGCTGGTGATAGAAAGATAAAAACAAACTTGATCCATGTTTACTAGTTTGAATGTACATTGAATTGCAATTCATAAAGGAAAACAGTACTCCTATATTCTAGATCATGAAACAATGAGGTTAAGATATAAATGATGTCATAAACATGTCAACATAGTAGCGAGGTAAGCGTCATCCAAAAGATTGATTGATACGTATATCCTAAGCAAATCTCATCTAATTAAGAACAGCTACAAAAATCTAAAGTCCCAATTCGTTTAGTTAGAACCATGCTGTTCCACTAATTCCATCTCATTCTGATCGTTGATTTTCTATTTTCGTAAAGATTAAGGTTGTTAATTGTTATGCCAACGAAGCAGGTATAAGGAAGTTTCCAGCATTAAACTATATAGTCATCCCATTGCAATCATAGACATAGTAAGGAACATTCCAGCATTACACTATATAATCAAACTCTGTAATCTGTTTTCCTCAAGCTAACTACAGTGAAAATCTGAAATCATAAACTAGAGACAATGAAAGAAACAAATTCACATTCAATTAACAGAAACAATGAATTGAAAATCAAACAAGGAATATAAATATACTACTGGTTTACCAAGAAGACTGATCTTCAAATGAAAGAAGAGAAGTACTAACCTGCATTTGACATACACACAGCCATCAATCTTTTCCACGTAAAATCCACATTTGGGACACCTAGCCCAATTCTTCCCTTCAGCAAGCTTCTTCAACAAAATGTCCTCCCTCTCCCTCTCGTTCTTGTTCAGTTTCTGGAATTCCTCGCAAACAATTCCGGCATGCCATGGAACATTGCACTGCGCACAGAACAATCGATTGCAGTTCATACATTCCGATTCTCTCACTGTTTCAGCACCATCGTCCACCATAATTGCTGAGCAATCTCGATAAGGGCAATAAAGCTTCTTCGATCCCGAAATCAGGGCCTCCGCCAACACCTCAACCCAGCGATCGAACACCGTCTTCCGCAGAATCCGGCGACAGTTCGCCGGTTCCAGTGATCCCTTGCAATTCGGTTCAGGGCAAGAAATTTCGGCGGTTTCCTCCTCCAATTTGGACTCTATGTACCTGGCGACGCAATCTCCGCAGTAAGCATGCGAGCAACCAGGCACGGAAAACGAGTCGGTCCACGGCTTGGTCTCGGCGCAAACGGCGGGCCTTTCGAACCCGAGGAACCGCCGGGCTCCGTGACGGAGGAACAGAATAGCGACTCCCGGCGGGCGAAAAAACCGCTCGCCAGTCCCGCGTCTAACATCTGAAGATCGGAGTCGCTATCGAGGTTTATGATCGAGGAAAGAGAGGACTCCATTGCAAGAAATAGGTATCTCTCTTCGCTGTATTGCTCCACCGAGATGGCCTCCTCCTTGGTCGAGCCTTTGGCCAAAGTGGGCGTGACGGCGAAGGCGGCGTCGTCGTCGTCAAGGTCGATGACCGGCATCTTTCCGGTCGACCCTCCACCTCCCATTGATTTTGAATTCTGTTTACCCTCTGGAGATTTCTCTGTATCCATTTATATTACGTACTCCACGAGTATGACTTCTGCCGTGACTTTTCAATTCTACTTGGGAACTACGACTTGCTCTCTCCAATCAGGAAGCAATTCGCCTGTCGCCTTTTTCTCTGTCTCGCGTCTGTCCTTTCGTTTTTTTTTTTTTTTTTTAATTGTTTTTTTAAAAAAAAAAAAATTACACAGAGACAGACGCGAGAAGAAAAGCGACAGACGAATTGGCTCCCTCCAATATTACCTTCTACTACATCTTTTTTCGCTTTGATTTGTTAATTTTTTAATTGTAACTTTTCTTCCTGTGCATTGATTGGATTCCTATAATTATGCTTCTTTAGAGAAAGTAGGTTAGGCCCAAGGGTCTGAGGTCTTTCAAAAATAAATGATATTTACACATATTTTTATTTTTTTTATTATTTAAATTATAAATCATTTTATCATTTAAAAGTATAGGTAATATAGTCGCATTAAATTAGTGGGTGTGTTGTGTTGTCTGTTTTGTGTATATGATAATAATATCACCATTTTTATTCAATAAGATATAGTACTAGTGTTATTTATCATCTAGGTGATAAATCACCTACTAATGACAAAGACCATAATACTCTCTCTTATAAATCTTATTTTATTGCTTTTGCACCCTCTAAACGATCTCCTCATGAATCAAGCCTCTAGACGATTGCTCCAGTCTCCAAATGACGATGTGAGAGAGAAAGCACAATCGATCCACGGATGATGATGGAGGAGAGCAAGGATCACGACAGAGGCGACGGGGTATTAACAACAGTTCAAAGCTCTGATGAATCGAAGATCCGTCTTCAAAATTGGCAAGACGGCAGCGCGGTGAGTAACGATGGACCTCTGCTCCTTTAGCACATCTGCACTTTCGCCGCCTACAGCCACGCCGTTTCCGACCAGTCCATCTCATCTCCATCGATCTTGCCACCGACGTGCATATTCCCTTCGATCGGCGAGGAGCGAGCTTAGAGAGGCGATCGACGAGCAAAGTTCATCCAACAGCAACGGAGATCGATAAACGAGCATGAATCAATGACCGACGAGCGAGCGTCAGTTGCGAGTAGAGAGCGTCGATTGCTAATGACGGGCTTCAGTTATGAACAACGAGCGTCGAGTTATCCGATTGAGATTTAGAGGAGGTGCGTACGGAGAGGAATGAATTTGATCTGATTTGCTATTTCATAGAAGTAATTTCATCTAGTTTTTATGTTGGAGAGAGTTGTATAGCTTTTGTTGTCTAGAAATGCTGGTGTTTTTATTTTCTTGTTTTCTTATTGTATAGTTTATAGATCTTGTTTCTTGTTGCAGGTGCCACGATCAGCGAGGTACAATGAGAGCAAGGAGTCAAAGACAAAGATTGACAAAATCAGGCGAAGCATAGAACAAAGAGAAAAGAGCATTGTACAGTTTACTAGAACAACATGAGAAAAAATCATTATACAATTTACAACAACTTCTCTGTTATGGTACTAATGTTGTGATTCTGGTTCCGACTCGCAACTGACATCAATTGACATTTATTGAGAGTTTCATAGATTTTTCTTGAGAGCTCGATAGATATTTTTTTTTTATAATTTTAATGGCTTGTTGCTACTCATGGGATGCTTTGAGATGAACTTGTAGCTTGGGCTACTCTTACAAATATGCTAATCTGCAATATTCTCACCTTTTTTCATCATTTTACAAGATCCTCAAATTAAGGAATTTTGGACATCGACTATTATGGAAGAATTTTCAATACATGTCTAGGAGACATTTGGGAAAGGCCAAATTACAAAAAGATATACATTATACATTTATGAAAGGTCAAATGTTTGCTGACATCATTTAGGTATCTTTGAAGTGTAATTGACACTTCTTGAGTTTTTAGTTATTCAAATTAAGAAATAATAAAGTATTAGATAATTATTTTGATGTTATCTCATCATTTTTATTTTGATGTCACCTGAAACAATTTTAGTCGTGAACTAACTTGACAGATCAGATTCTAGTAGTTGACATTTTAATGAGAGAGAGTAGACATTTACCTAAATACAGTAAAAATACAATAAAAAGGAATCAATTCTTCAAGAAATAAAGTAACGAGTTCAAATTGAGAAACAATAAACTATCAGATAATTAGTTTGATGTTATCTCATTATTTTTATTTTGATGTAATCTGAAATAATTTTAGTTGTGAACGTACTTGACAGATTAAATTCTAGTGATTAACATTTCAATGATAAGTAGTAGACATTTACGTAACTTTTATCATGAACAGTAAACCACAATAAAAATAATCAATTCTCGAAGAAATAAAGCTACACATTTAAATACAAAAATAATAAAGCAATTTATAATTTTAATGATTAACATACTTGACAGATCAAATTTGACGTTGTGTGAAGCAACTTTAGTGATGAACGTACTTGACTGATCAAATTTTAGTAGTTGGCATTTCAACAATCTGTCGTAGACATTATTTTAGAGATTAATAAACATTTATTGCTTTTCTGATTGTCACTTAAATTATAAGAAATGTGAGACCTAAATGAAATTGCAGTTTTGTGTTAATGTCACAATGAGAAGTTGTCGCTTATATTGCAAGCAAGATGTTCAAACCATTCCTCGAAGATGATACATATATACAAAGATGATACATGACACCATCGGCCTTAATTAATACTAGGAGATAAAAGTTACCACCACGCCCGCGCCGGACCCGGCGGAGGCGCGCGTGCCGATCGGGAACAGGGGTGGCGGGAACTGGAGACTCGCCTAACCTTA
>JBBYHH010588712.1:0-10657 GCA_038382905.1 Daphne laureola
TTTCCAATTCGTTAATTTCTTAGTGACCCGTTCCATCAAATAATTGAATTGCTCAACCTTCCTCTGACCCAACATCCACGGAAAGCCAATGTACTTATCTTCTGTCAAGGACTTTGCAGTACCAATCAACCTGCAAATATCGGCTTGGCGGTGCACAGGTATGCACGGACTAAAGAAAATCACAGATTTACCCCAGTTAACTCACTGTCCTGAAGTTGCTTCATAAAGAGCCAAAATGTAAAAAAGACTCTGAATAGACCTTTTTGTTTCCTTAAAAAACAATAAAGAATCATCTGCAAATAAAAGGTGAGAAATTAAGGGGCTTCTTTTGCGAATCACCATGCCTTGTAACTGCTTCGTACGTTTGACATTTTGCAAAAGAGCAGAAAGACCCTCCATGCAGAACATAAACAAGTAAGGTGAAAGTGGGTCCCTATGCGGCAGAGCCCTAGCTAGTAGTATTACGCAGGAAAACCCATCTAACGTAGAAGTATGTCATTTAGTTAATCTAACGTAGATTACGAGCCAGAGCTTAGAAAAATACATCATCTGAGTTGGTATTAAATCATAATTATCATTCCAGACAAGACAAGATGGCAAGAATAAAAGCAAACGAGTACGCATATTTCTATGAAGGTTCTATGCCGCATTTGTTAATCACGAGTGAGCAGGGAAGGGGGGTTTTGTCTTCCCGCAATTTCCTTTAGCCGTAGGTCTAAAAAATTTAGTAAGGGATGGGGGATGTACAAATTTCAAAAAAAAATTGATTGCCCCCTCTTGGCCCTCTATTGCCCCTTGATCAATAGAGTTGGGTCAGTTCCTGCTGGTAATCCACACCAGCATTGCGTTCTGTATAGATAGATCGATAGGCAGAAATGCAAAATAAAACAATTACTTTGGAAGTGAAAAATCACCCAATCTTTTCTTCTTTTCTTTTCTTTTCTTTTCTTGGTGGAGCAAGTGGCATCATCTTGCCATTAGTAGTTTCAGCCCTTATATCATTCGGGGAAAAGCACTACTTAATTAATTATTGTTGAACTAATTGCAATGATTTTATCTGTAATCGTAGGTTACCTAACATTTGGGAATTCTGGTAATATGGTGAAGCATTTCCTGAAACTTGTCATCATGGTTTCCTACATGCTCTTTCTCTATGCCACTATTCACGGTGAGACCTCTGACTACGTTTATTGGATTCTCACGATTTTCCATCAATCAAAATGGGATTTAAAATCAAACTGTTATGTTCATGGTTTTATTTCCATGTTTTGTTTTTAGTTATTTCACTCATATTATAAATAAAATATAAAATAACAAAAAAATCAAAAATATATATTTAGGAAAAAAATCATATTACAAAAGTATTACACTCATATTAATTATTTAAATTTTTATATCTATAAATAAAAATTAAAGATTAAATATCAAATAAACATGAAAATAAAGTTAAAAATCTTTATGAAACAGAAAGCGTAATATTATAATGATTAGATGTTATTGATTCATGTGCATCTCATGATATATATTTTCCATCTAAATGGAGAAAATACATGATAATACCGTTTGAAATTTCATCTCAATATTTACTCATTCTTAAAAGGTTAAACAAAGAAGATAACAATGACTAACTAGGCGCAAGAAGAAAACCTAGCCGCCACTGACGATCTTCTCGCCGCCGCCGTTTGCGTCTTGCTCTGCAGCCACGCTTCGTCGGTGAACTCGAGCCTCATCTCCACCGCTTCATCGACCTTTCATCAACCTTCCCCCGGGTGTGGTTTGTTACTCCGTTCCAGCACTACCGCCATCATGCCTCTACACACGCTGTCTATCATCGACGACGCCAACCCCGTCCTACCGCCGTGTCGACTCTCCTGCCGGCTTAACACTCGTTGCTTCCAGCGATGTGCTCGGTCAACCTCTCTGGTGTTACGCTCGGACTTCCTTCGGAGCCCGAGGCGCTCGAATCCTCTCTGGCGCTGTCACCCATTTTCTCTCCAGCGCCCCTGGCGATCGGCTTTTCTCCGGCAGCCCTAGCTTTCTTCCACACCTGGCTTGCCACGAAACGGATCTATCGACATCTCCGTTGAGTTGAAGCGTTTCATATCTGCTGGATCGGGTCACGGTGTGACTGTGAGCTCCGTTCGCCGTCTCTGCCGCGTCTCGCCAGAAACACCGGAGCACCTCCGGATGAGTTTGAGTGGTGTAACACTACTCCCTGATTCTGTTAGGCTCCGTCGGTCCGCCTCTGTCCTTGGTGAGTTTTTTCCGACGCCGGTCCGTTGTTACCAACACCATACTTGCTCATCTCCGGTGATACTCGTTTGGGCGACACAGGTAATGGCGGCAGTGGTTTCTGAACCACTACCTACGCCGACGGCTTCAGCTGTCTCCGCACCGCAAGTTGAGCTACCTGCGGCAGTGGCGGCTCCGGCAGGGGACCTGGTTCTGGTTCCCGTTGGATAAGAAATTCCCCCGGATACGGTGAGTAATGAGCTAGCCTTGGTAGAGGTTCCGGTGCACCAATCTACGTCAGCTACTACTCATTTTCGGGGAAGTAGAAAGCGTCCGAACAAGGGGCAAGGGAAGTCCACAGCACTGAGGGTCGGGACTACTCAAAAGAAGGCACGTATCTTAGATACGCGGTGGTCGAGGCTATTGGATGAAGCTTGGTGGGGCAAGGGGACTTTCTGTTTCACCCTGCGCTTTGATCGTCAGGGTACGGAGTGACTGGGGCTGCGAGCCGTCCTTGTTTGCTTCGGTTTTCTTAGTATGGCTCTTTTGTTCGTCTTTTTTTGCTTACTAGTTCATTTTTTATATTTTGGGATGTTTGTGATTTGAGAGTCTTTTGTCTTTGCTCTTTGTCGGAGTCTTCTTCGTTTGACAATTTCCGCTCTGACCTCACGCGTATAGTGAGATGACATTGGATTCCATGAGAGCCCTTTTGGTGTGCCGCGTTCGAGATCGAGGATCTATATTTCTCCACTATGACTTTATATGTATTTGTCCGGCTTAACAACAGTCTGTTCAGAAGGAAGCTTGCTACTAGGGTGATCCTACTCATGGTTCTAGCATGTTTTGTCTCTGTTTGTTTCTCCAAGGAAGTCTCACTCCCCCCGTCTATTTCTCTTCCTTCTAACTTTGCTTTGGGTTATGTTTTTTGCTTTCGAATACTTTAACTTTGATATACTTTAACTTATTTTATTTTTCTTGAAATAATAATAAGTCATTTCCTGTCAATAAACATAGAAGGGTATCCAAGGTAGAACTAATTTGTCACTACGTTTTAGCATGAATATATATTCTTAACTGATTTTTTACAATTAATTCTATTATAAGATTCATGCCACCAATTCCAATATAGTTAGAAGTGGAAGCGCTATTTTATGATGATGAAGCTTATGACCTTTTAATATTAATTTTATCCATACATTTTTTTTATAAGGAAAATAGCTTAATATTATTCTTATTGAAAATAATATAAGTCAGAATTTAAACAATAAATAACCACGAAACACCAAAGTATAAATTAAGTAGCCAACTGAAACAGAAAAAAATAAATGCTAATAATTAAAATGAGATATGTAGAGATTCATCTGCCGGACTTAAAATCGAAGCCTTCAGCTCTCAAGTAAACCTCAAAACTGGGTTGTCAATAAACCAATAAGCAGCACAAAATACCATAGCAGAGTTGTATTGATTACAAAAGTATTACACTCATATTAATTATTTAAATTTTTATATCGATGAATAAAAATTAAAGATTAAATATCAAATAAACATGAAAATAAAGTTAACAATCTTTATGGAACGGAAAGCGTAATGTTGTAATGATTAGATGTTATTGATTCATGTGCATCTCATGATATATATTTTTCATGTAAATGGAGAAAATACATGATAATACCGTTTGAAATTTCATCTCAATATTTACTCATTCTTAAAAGGTTAAACAAAGAAGATAACAATGACTAACTAGGCGCAAGAAGAAAACCTAGCCGCCACTGACGATCTTCTCGCCGCCGCCGTTTGCGTCTTGCTCTGCAGCCACGCTTCGTCGGTGAACTCGAGCCTCATCTCCACCGCTTCATCGACCTTTCATCAACCTTCCCCCGGGTGTGGTTTGTTACTCCGTTCCAGCACTACCGCCATCATGCCTCTACACACGCTGTCTATCATCGACGACGCCAACCCCGTCCTACCGCCGTGTCGACTCTCCTGCCGGCTTAACACTCGTTGCTTCCAGCGATGTGCTCGGTCAACCTCTCTGGTGTTACGCTCGGACTTCCTTCGGAGCCCGAGGCGCTCGAATCCTCTCTGGCGCTGTCACCCATTTTCTCTCCAGCGCCCCTGGCGATCGGCTTTTCTCCGGCAGCCCTAGCTTTCTTCCACACCTGGCTTGCCACGAAACGGATCTATCGACATCTCCGTTGAGTTGAAGCGTTTCATATCTGCTGGATCGGGTCACGGTGTGACTGTGAGCTCCGTTCGCCGTCTCTGCCGCGTCTCGCCAGAAACACCGGAGCACCTCCGGATGAGTTTGAGTGGTGTAACACTACTCCCTGATTCTGTTAGGCTCCGTCGGTCCGCCTCTGTCCTTGGTGAGTTTTTTCCGACGCCGGTCCGTTGTTACCAACACCATACTTGCTCATCTCCGGTGATACTCGTTTGGGCGACACAGGTAATGGCGGCAGTGGTTTCTGAACCACTACCTACGCCGACGGCTTCAGCTGTCTCCGCACCGCAAGTTGAGCTACCTGCGGCAGTGGCGGCTCCGGCAGGGGACCTGGTTCTGGTTCCCGTTGGATAAGAAATTCCCCCGGATACGGTGAGTAATGAGCTAGCCTTGGTAGAGGTTCCGGTGCACCAATCTACGTCAGCTACTACTCATTTTCGGGGAAGTACAAAGCGTCCGAACAAGGGGTAAGGGAAGTCCGCAACACTGAGGGTCGGGACTACTCGAAAGAAGGCACGTATCTCAGATGCGGTGACCGAGGGTATTGGACGAAGCTTGGTGGGGCAGGGGGACTTCCTGTCTCACCCTGCGCTTTGATCGTCAGGGTACAGAGTGACTAGGACTACGAACCGTCTTTGTTTGCTTCGGTTTTCTTAGTATGTCTCTTTTGTTCGTCTTTTTTGCTTACTAGTTCATTTTTTATGCTTTGGGATGCTTGTAGTTTGGGAGTCTTCTGCTTTTGCTCTTTGTCAGAGTCTTCTTGGTTTGACAATTTTCGCTCTGGCCGCACGCGTGTAGTGAGATGGCATTGAGTTCCATGGGAGCCCTTTTGGTGTGTCCCGTTCGAGATCGAGAATCTATATTTCTTCACTATGGCTTTATGTGCATTTGTCCGGCTTAACAACAACCTGTTCAAGAGGAAGCTTGCTACCGAGGTGGTTCTACTCATGGTTCTAGTATGTTTTGGCTATGTTTGTTTCTCCAAGGGAGTCTCACTCTCTCATCTATTTCTCTTCCTTCTAGCTTTATTTTTTGTTATATTTTTTACTTTCGAATACTTTAATTTTAATATACATTGATTTATTTTATTTTTCTTAAAATAATAATAAATCACTTTCTGTCAAAGAAAAAAAAAATGATCGAGGCGATCGATAGTGCTGGGGGATAATTAATTTACAAGAGATATATACAATGTGATTGGTGTTTTGACTAGCTAGTGTCATCAAACACTAAGGAGACAATTTCCAATTTCATTTTCTTGTTTTAATTTTTATTTTCAATATATAATTTTAAAAACGATTTTTTTTTTTAAAACGTGTTTCGTTATGATATTTTGAAAATAGTTTTTTGAAAATAAAAATTAGAAAATGCGATTAGTATTAAAAAAAATTAACTAGAAAAATATATATGAATACATTCTAACAATTAATATTATACCACCAAAATACACTTATAAAATATAATTTAATTTATTACAATTCACGTCAGCGTGAAATTAATTAATACTCTATATAAGAAGGTTTAAAAACAATGGTATAATTAATTTAATGTACAATTAATAATTAATCTGTACGTCAAAATCTATTCGCAGATGGATCAATTAACTCTCATCTACGTACTACATACATATATACATTTCTACGATCATAATAATGTCGTCGTCTTCACCATTAATCTGTTATGACTTATGATTGCCGGTGGCAAAGGCGCAGCAGCAAGCTGTATATATCTCTAAGATGCTAAACTTCAACATTGCCAAGGAAATGCTGAATTAATGGCCATATCTAGTGGATTCATTGTGTTGTGCTCCTTTTTCCCCTTACTTTTGCTTTATGATTTTAGGCAGAAAGGATTTCTTTACAGATCCACTTGAATGTTCACCTTTTGGTTTCACTCGAAGTGGGCGTGCCGGAGTGGTTATCGGGCATGACTAGAAATCATGTGGGCTCTGCCCGCGCAGGTTCGAATCCTGCCGCTCACGTCATTTATTTACCTTTCTTTTTAATATTTTGGTTTCTTTAAAATAAAGTTATGATCGTTAGACAACAAGTTCAAACGGATTTTATTCCTCAAATTTAGTGTGGTTGCTAATCAACAGTGATTAAAGGGCAGCGATAGACCAAATCAGCCGACATAAAACACTCATATTGGACCTAATCTCTTATTAGGAATAGGATTACGAGAAGATAATTAAGCACATGAATCCAAAAACATCATGGAGCTAGCTGCTCAAAATCATCCTCCCTATAAAGTTAATTAATCATGATTAGGAACTTGTAAATTCAATACAGTTTCATTTGGTGTATTTCACCCTTTTGGTGTTATTAACAATAGTAGTTAACTGTCTTCAGAATCCGGTTTCCTCAGAAAAAGCTCTAATCAGCTATATTCAACAAAATTCGCGCTGTAAATGAGTCTTAGAAGGAGGGGACGAGAACTCCAAACACTACCACGCCACAATCAAGCACATACAGAGGAAAAATAACATCAGAGGTCTCCTAATCAATGGATCATTTTCTGAGTCTCTAAATCTGATCAAATAGGAAACAACAAATTTCTTTGAGAATCAATTCAAAGAAGCGACATATAATATAGGCACTTTTGTCAGTTACAAATTCAAAAAGCTAACTCATGAGATGACGGTCAATCTTGAAAAACAATTCACCATGGATGAAATCAAAGCTGCAGTTTGGGATTGCGGTTCCTCAAAGGCTCCTGGACCTGACGGACTCAATTTCAAATTCATCAAAATCCATTGGGAGGTTCTAAAGGAAGATTTCTATAAGTTCATCAAATTCTTCGAGTCTTCAGGAAAGATTGGTCCAGGTTGCAATGCCTCTTTTATTGCTCTCGTCCCTAAAACTAAAGATCCAGTTGGCCTTAAAGATTATAGACCAATCAGCCTTCTGGGGTGTCAGTATAAAGTATTGTCCAAAGTCTTGCGAGAGAGACTGAAGACTTTACTTCCACTACTCATCAGTGAAGTTCAAACGGATTTTATCAAAGGTAGGCAAATCACTGACGGTATCCTCATTGCAAATGAAGCAGTTAAACACATGAAAGCTCGAAGACGGAAATCAGCCATCCTGAAAGTAGACTTCGAGAAAGCTTTTGACAGTGTAAACTGGAACTACCTTCTTTCAATTATGGAGCAAATGGGATTCGGTCTGAAATGGAGAAATTGGATCAACTCATGCATAGGCTCTGCTTCAGTCTCCGTCCTAATCAATGGAAGTTCAACAAGGGAATTCAAAATGGAAAGAGGTATGCGCCAGGGTGACCCTCTATCACCATTCTTGTTCTTAATTGCCGCTGAAGGCCTACATGATATGATGGATGAGGCATTGGAAAGAAACCTAATAAAAGGTGTTGAAATTGGTCCTCAAAACATGCATCTGTCCCACCTCCAATATGCAGATGACACTATATTCTTCGGGGCCTGGGAGAAAAATAACATTCGGTCTCTGATGCGGCTTTTAAACTGCTTCTCACTTCTTTCGGGGTTAAAAGCAAATTTGTCAAAGACAAAAATATTCAGAGTTGGGGTGAGAAAAGCAGAAGTGGAGCAAATGGCTATCAGTATCGGATGCTCTTCTGGTTCTCTTCCTTTCACATACTTGGGTATGTCCGTTGGGGCAAAAATGAATAATGCGGACTCTTGGGAAGCGGTCACCGAAAAAATAAAATCCAGACTCTCGACTTGGAAAGCAAAAAACATGTCTATTGGTGGAAAGCTTACTCTTTTAAAATTAGTCCTAGGAAGCTTGCCCTTGTTCTACTTTTTCGTGTTCCGAGCCCCTGGTAGGATTATCCAGACACTTGAGAGTTTGCGAAGCAACTTCTTTTGGGGAGGGTATGGGGAGAAACGAGTGATTCATTGGGTGGCATGGGATCTCATCTTAGGCACGAGAAAGGAGGTTTAGGAGTCGGGAGTTTAGAGTCAAAAAATTGGGGGTTGCTAGGAAAATGGTGGTGGAGGTTGAAGTTAGAAAAAAAATGCTTTTTGGGTTAAATTTATTAAAAACATTTATGGTGAAGATGGTGGGTTAGAGGGAGACATTGACGATTCCTTGGGGGGGTGTCGGGGAACATTATAAAAATAGGTAAGGAGATGGATGAAGCAGGTATAAATTTCACAAACTCTTTTCATAGAACAGTTGGGGGAGGTCAGGATATTAGACTGTGGAGGGATGTTTGGATGGAAAACCGCAGTTTAGCTGCCACTTACCCTAGATTTTTTGCTTTGGAAGTAGAAAAGGAGATTAAAATAGAAGAGTCTGGAGATTGGGTAGACGGAAGTTGGAATTGGAAGTGAAGATGGAGAAGGGAGTTAAGGGGTAGAGAGTTAGGAGAATTTACATGAGTAACAAACTTTCTGCAGAACACAATTCATCACCCGGATAAAGAGGACAGCTGGGAGTGGGATCTCGATTCATCAGGATTGTTCACAGTAGCATCTCTCTCCTGCGTAGCAGAGAGCCAAATCCTGCCTACAAGTGCAGGGCAACCTCATTTTTCCTGGAATACATGGGTTCCAAAGAAGATCAACATATATGTTTGGCGTGCCCTGCAAGACCGGCTTCCCACTTGTTTCCAGCTCTCCCTTCGAGGCGTCCATCCAGCAAATACAACGTGCGCTCACTGCTCTTGTGCGATGGAAACGTTGGACCACACCTTGGCCTGCTGCCCCCGCGCAGTCAACCGGTGGCAACTCGTTCACTCCTGGTGCAACGCAGAAAACTTCTCAGCAACAGACATAACCGGCGCCCTCTCTTCATCTATTGGCTCTGGTTTCTTGTCTAAATTTCAGGTTCAAACTTGGGATGCTATCAAAAAAATTGTCGCTTGGAGTATCTGGAGATGAAGAAATGAGACGATCTTCACAGACAAATCTCCCAATGACAGCTCATGGTTAACATCGATTCAAATCCTATCCTACCTCTGGATATCGAATCGATGGTCTCGCTTCAACGTGTCATGGGTACATTGGCTCATTAATCCAATCCAGGCTGTAAAAAATAACTAGTAGCACTTTCTCTTTCATACACTCCGGTATGTTCTTTCGTTCGGACTTTTGCTCAGCTCTCACTCATCCTCTAAGTCTGAACTGATGCCCATCTTTTAATACATATTGCCAATTGCCTTTCAAAAAAAAAAAAAAAACATAAACAAGTAAATCTTTTATGAATAAATTCTAAGAATACGTTTAAAAAAAAAATCCAATAATTTAAAACTGAATAAGAGATTCGTCATTTAAAGGGAAATAGACTACTCAAGAATTTCACATTTCATTTATGTCGTAATTTATATTTATAATTGAGTTATATTTATAATTCACTAAATAATTCATAAAATTTAGAGAAAAGATCAATGAAATGTTGCTTGTTCTTTGTTGGGAACTTAAGTAATGAGCATATATTTTTTTTTGGGAGGGGGTGGGGGAGGGGGGTTTCTAGAATTTGAAAAGTCTTTTTGAATGATTTTCAGAACAATATATGCTTGTTCAATGATCCCTTCGTATATTTTGTTAGATATCAAAGAAAATGGATTATCGCTTCAACATATACGCCTCTTCTGATGAATAAGAGAAAATATTACTTTATAAATTTATGGCAATATCATTTTTATGTATGGTCTCAATGAGGAAGGGTCCGTATGAAGTAATTATGTAAATATTGTATTGACTTTTTTGCCTATATTTCAAATGTGCAATTGAATCCTTTCGTAGTACGGAGTCAAATGGTAGAAATCTTATTTCTAATAGATAGTACTATTATCAAGAAGTTGGATATAAAAATTTTAATTATTTATATGATTGGATCATTGTCAAAAGTGAATTTTTATAACGTATTAGGACATCCCATTAGTAAGCCAACCTAGGTTGATTTGCGATATTCGGATATTATCGACCACTTTTTTTTGTATATTTAGAATTTTTTTCTCATTATTACAATGGATCCTAAAAAAAAAAAAAAGAGTTCTTTATCACCATCATCATTTTTTTTTCGTACTAAATTCTATTTCATCATCTCCGAGTTTATTCTAGAGGAAACTCCATTTAAAGTATTCTAGTGGATTCCTTCCAATTCATTTATTCTTTTTCTTTATTAATATTTTTATTAACGATTTGCTTTGGAAATCATATAGAGACAATTCCTATTTAATATAGCTATTTGTGCAAGTATTTTATGAATATAAATATAA
>JBBYHH010588823.1:0-19066 GCA_038382905.1 Daphne laureola
GAATAAAATATTTGGAAAATTTTACCAATGCCCTAGGTTGGTCTGTAACATTCTCCCCCTCTTAAAACTCTTGGTCCTCCAAGAGTATCCTCAGTTTCAGAACTATCACATCTCATTAGATGGAATCATGTACTTTCCCTCAGATGAAATCACACACGTCCACTCGGACGCAATCACAGATGTCCACTCAGACAAAGTCACATACGTCCACTCGAACGAAATCACAGATGTCCACTCAGACAAATCACATATGTCCACTCGGACGGAATCCCAGATGTCCACTCAGACAAATCACATACGTCCACTCGGATGAAATCACAGATGTCCACTTGGACAAATCACATACGTCTATTCGGACAGAATCACAGATGTCCACTCGGACAAATCACATACGTCTACTCGGATGCAAACACATACACAATAGAATAGAATACCGATGTTAGCTGATCCAATACAGAATAAAGCTGCAGATAGAAACTTCACTTTCTGAACGTGAACATAAATAGATAACACTTGTTGTATCACATAACTAACTAAACTGAGATAACTGACTAAGTGACTATTGACTGATATACAAACTCTGAAACCTGGTACACCTAGTGTACCTACAGACACACTTGAACCTGAAAATCTGACAAACTAACCTGACAAAACACATTCCACCGCCTAACTCTCTCACTAACCTAACATACTCGAACCACCATCTATTGTCGGCGGGAGTGGTAGTTTAGACTACCATACGGGGCCTCTCAGTGGCATCCCGTCCTCCGGGCGCATCTTGTTATATCCCGAGTCAAGTTACTGGTATTTTAACCCGGCAACCACAAAGAGTACCGAGTTCTAGGACTAGCTGGTACTTACTAACATCGACCGAACTGATCTGATACGGATATAGAAGATGACAACTATCATTGTCATTCCAGAACCTGCAATGGCAAAACTGATTCTAGCCTGAAACTCATAACTTATATTCACAGAACTAACCTTAGCTTGAAATTTAGAATTTTACAAAAAATGACTAAAGTCCTTACACAGCTAACATACCGACAGACCCCAAAAATTCTAGACAGATAACAAAACAGAATTCAAACAGAAGCAAAAGCAGAATCCTGACAGAAAGCAGAATAGAATCTTGATAGAAAGCATAACGGAATCCTGACAAAAAGCATAACAGAATCCTGATATAAAGTAGAACAGAAGACAGATAATTTGATCACAGATCCTCTTGTTGTTGTGGTTGTTCATACTTGTTATCTCGGGTCCAATCATACCTTTCCCAACCTGAAATTTCACAACAGAAGAAAGAGCACTACAGTAACGGTTAACTTCCTAACAAAGCAATCAGCTATTTTCCTAAAGGCTTTGTTGTGTAATGCAATCCATGAATATAGATATCCTAAGAAGAAAATTAGAATCAGATCATATCACTGAACAAACGCAAATCAGACATATAACTCATAATCAAATCAGAATCATAACAGAAAAACCCTTTTCCTGAGGTTACCCCAGCTTGCATGATAACAGATCTGGATGTCCATGCCTTGATGCTATATTCTTGTAAAATCCAGAATAGCAGAAGAAAATCCTGAAGTTTCACTCATATCGAACATATCAAGAAAATCCCGTTCCAGGGTAGTCCACATAAAGATTTGATCAGGCTTCTCATAGAACCATCCTGGAATCGATCAATGAAACAGGGCTCTGCGCATCCAAGTACACCCCTCAGAAGTCCTTCATGGAATAATACATGTTCTGAAGACTGATTATAAAAAAAATACCTGCTCTAATACCAACTTTTCACCACCCCCGAGTGGAACCACACATATATGGAAGGGGCGTGACCAACACCTTTCTTCGGATGTGGGGCCGTGCCACGGAAAGGCGTGGCGACCTTCCCTCAGATGTGGGGCCGCTTCGGTGTGGTGGAGTCCCATAACCGGTCCCATAATTCACGTGGAATGAGGGGCGTACTTATTAAACTCATAAACACAATCACAAAGAAATCCAGAATTCATAATAACATTTCAAAATAAATAGATGTACTGATCGTAAATGCAGAAACATGAATTCCCACAACAACAAAAATCTAACCATGCTCCCAGAATATACATCAGGCATCAAGGGAACCATGAACAATGTTAAATTTAACACTTAAATACAAAACCATAAAGCAGATCATGCAAGCTATTTATTAAATCATACACGATCTCATAATATGAATCATGAAACATGTGCATGTGCATCTACACCTACAGAGCCTGACACACTTGACCACCTTAAGGTCACTACTTCTGTTGCTACCACCAACAAAGAAAGTTAACTTCATGTATTAAACATGTTCACAAATAACCCAAGAACACAATTCTACACTTTGCTCATCAACAATTCCCACATTGACCAACTTTGACCAGCCTTGACCATAGCTTAACTTAATGATTCAAGGTTAGTTTCCAACATGAAATGTGTTCATAACCATCCTAACAACACCTTAGAACCAACATTTCATCTCATTACTTCATTATTCTCAAAATCATAATTCACCCAAAATTCCTCATTCTTGAGAAATCAACTATCACAGGGAATGATGAAATGATAAAACTTCAAACATGAAACATGCTCCTAATCAACTGAACAACACTTTGGCATCACCAATGCACCTCAATTAAGAGCACAAAATTCCCAAATTTCTAGGCTTAAAATCGGCCATACATAGAACAACAAGGGAGGAAGTTCCAACATGAATCCAAGCATGAATTGAGCTACTAATCACCCCCCTAACACATTGAAATCACAATTTCACCTCATTCTTCAACAAATCAAAAGTTCACAAAAATTGCCCTAAACTTAGAGGTGAATTTCGGCCATGATTAAGAGAAGAAAAGATGATGGCCCAAGCATTAAAAGTGTTGCCAATCATCCATACTACACTTTGGAAACCCATTTTCAAGCAAATCTCAAAGTTCAAGAATCCACCAAAATTTCTCATTCTTCCATGAACTCAAAATAAGAAATGAGAGGAAGCATCAGTGTAGGAAACCTTCTTACCTCATCATTTTAGGCATGATCCATGTTTCTCCCCTTAAAAAATGGTAAGATTTGAAGAGACCAAGTTTTTCCCATGAAGCTCCTTGTGTTCGTCCATGGTGAAGAGAAAGGAAGAAGATGAAGCTGAGCTTCACATTTTTTTTGCCTTTCTTTCTTTCTTTCCATTTCTATTTTAAGTCTTAATACAATAATAATAATATTAACTTAACCAATTTACTTTTCACTCTTTCTTTTCTCTCTCTCTTTCTCCTATCCGATTTTAACTCCTCTTTTTCTTTAATTTGTTCAATTTTATCTCTTGTATTAATACTAAACATATACTAGTGGAAGATGACATCATCCCACTAACCCTCTCTTTAAATCACAAACTAACAGTTGTCATCCACTAACATCATAAATTAATAAAATACCCAACATTATCTCCTTTATCCTCATCAAAACCGATTTTATCCCTTTTTATCCTTAAGCGTATTTTCATCCAGTTTTTCGAAATGACCATTTTGTCCTCTAAACTGAAATTTAGCAAAATGGCTCAGAATTCACATTTCAACATAACGATGTGGAATCTCACTGAAATAGACCTCAATGGATTTTCGAGACTACCCAAAAACGTATTATGTATGTTTAAAACAAAGCCCGGTACTCCAACGTCAATTTTGGAAAAATGATCCGGAATTCACATATCAATCCCAAAATGTGAAATCTCATGGACAAGAGTCTTAAATAAATTCCCAAGATGCGATACTTAGCAGAAAATATGCCCCACACGTTCAAAACGGAGTACCGGTTCTAACAGATTTCGGTCCTGAATAAAATACTTAGAAACTTTTACCAATGCCTTAGATTGGTCTGTAACATCAAATATGTGTGATGTGATCATTTGGAACATCTATGTGATGTTTCACCTTGATTCATAAGTTGTAACACCCATTGGTACCCTTTTGGATAAAATAGGGGTATTTTGCTAAAAAGGACACCAAAGGTGCAAGGTGTATACATCTAGGCACATGGGACACGCCCCTTGGAGGTTACCAAGGTGTGGCCGGCCTAGGGGATCCTCCAAGAGGTGAAGAGGTGCCATTAGGAAGGCACCCCTTTGCCTATTAGGGGGTGGTTACCATGTATGTGTCCTTGAAAAGGGTATCGGGGCTTGGTAACTCCCTAAGGCCAAAAAGGTGCAACCTTTCAGCCTTAAGGGAGTTACAAATAACCCTTAAGGCCAGCCTCCTCATATATAAATAGAGAGGAGAGGCCGACCATACATCACACTTGATGCACTTTGTAGTTTCCTTCATCTTCATCATTTCTCTCAACAAGGCCGCCATCTTCAAGCACTATTCTAGGACCATAAAGGGTGGATTCAAGTGTGTTCAATAAACACATTCAGCCCCTTTTCATCACATAAAATCCACCCCTTCATCATCAACATCAATCCACCACATCCTTGAAGGCATTCAAGGTGTTCATGGTGTTCATCACGACAAGAAGATTGGAGCATATGTTTAGGAGCAATGATTAACTTTCTTAAGTTGTTATTCCAAAAGAAAGGTGTCTTTCTTCTCTTTAGTATCATGCTAGGATCTTCTTCTTCCTTTCTTGATGGGGTAAACTCTAAGTTTAGTCCCTACCTTTCCCAATTGTCCTATTTTGGTCATCTTTTAAGAATTTGTCCTATTTTAATCCCTTAGCTTTGGTTTTTGTGTCAATTGAAGTCCTTTTGTTAAATTTGAATGGTAAGTTGACCGCTAGCTAACAAAAATGATGAAAATGCCCTTAAGTCATTCACAACTTAGTCTCTAATTTAATTATAACTGTCAATTTTATCCTCAAAATCTCACTTTCACATTTCCACCCACTTCTATCATTTGTTTTCCTCTCTCTCCATCACTTACATATCTTTGCCCAGATTTAAGGAAATGTGAATTTGATTCCCATCACTTACAAAATCAATGAATTATTTTTTCTTTTAATAAAGTGAGAGTGCTAGAGATTCAATCAACTTGATCAGATATCCATCTGCAATACAAGGTCACTCATTTCCTGATGACCGAGCTAATTATAAAGAAGATGAGAAAGTCATCGGAAATGGACACCATCGGGAACATAATCAGCTGGCAACCACCTTCGGCACCTCCTCTGGTTCCTCGAAGTTAGGATCTCTAGCATCGACGACCTCTTTCACGATCTTGATCTTGTCCGGAGTGTAAGCATCACCGATCCGTTCATCCCTATCACTAACTTCCTATCCTTCCTCGCATCCACCCTCATCTTGTTTCCTAGCTTCATGGCCACCAAAAAGAGCAAAAATGTCACCCTCACCATTTCAGATTGGCAATAAAAATGAGCAAAAAAAAAATGAATCAAAGACGAGAAAAATATCAGCTAAGAAAAAAAAAACAAGAGAAAGACATGTAGAGTCGGCCTCTCCGGGCAATAACTTATCCAGCCCATCACCGGCATCATGTTTCTGCCACCACCCCTATGTTTCTTTATCTGAAGCCCAAATTTGGGTTTCAGATCTCAAGGTACAGATGAGCAAGGAAGTGCATTTCAGGAGAGGCAAGGCTGGATTCGACTCTCCTCCACATCGCCAGTTAGCTTCCATCCCATCTCCATGGTGCTGGTCACTTTTGACGGGTGGTGATGTTATGCGTCTGGGGATCGTTGGTGTAGAAGAAAGTGGCCTGAAGTGAGTCAATGACGAGGTCCAGATCTACGTCGAGTTGAAGGACTTCTTCACTGCTTCTTGTGTCGTGTCATACCGATTGCCTCTTTCTTCACCGCTTTTCTTCCAGGTCAGGGCTATTTCACGACCCAGAACTCACTTTTTCTAGTAGATGTTTTGTACTCCAAAATTGATAAATGAAATTGCCTAAAAATTGATAAATGACATCATAAGAAGGTCAAAAAAAATTTTGTGTGTTTAAATTATGAGATTGGATATGCTACATGGTGAAAAATATTAAAGAACAGGGAGATGATGATGATGATGATGATGATGAGAGTAAAGAGAAAATAATGGGGACTATTTTCTTGTAATTTTATAAAATAAGGGGTAAGTGTGAAAATTAAGAAAAGGGCATTTCTTTGACTTCACTAAGTTAACAGAAGTCTTAACAGTCAAATTAATGAAAATGACTTAAATAGGACAAAAATCAAAGCTATAGGATTAAAATAGGAAAAATTCTTAAAAGGGGACTAAAATAGGACAGTTTTCAAAGGTAAGGGACTAAAGTTGGAGTTTACCCTTTCTTGATCTGTGGATGATGAAAGAGGCATGATTTGAATAAAACATCATGCTATGAATTTTTTAGAATCCGAAAAGTTGAAGGGTTTTATTTGTATGTGTTACAGATGATTGAGATTGAATAACATGTAAAACATTTTAATGGTGGATCTAAAATCAACAAATAGTATCAGAGCAAGGTTCCATTAAAGTCTCATTCATGATGTATGCAAGTTTAAATTCGGTTGACAAAGAATGAAAATGGCTGAATTTGAAAGATAGTTACCACTTGAACTTTGTGTTTGTTTGTTGTTGTATTCATGAAAGGATCATGGAATTGAATGTGAATTCTCATGTATGTGATGAAATGATGATTGAATCATGGACTTGAAAATGCATGAAGGATTCGGCCAATAGATAAAAGTGGTGAAGTTGTGAAAACATGTTAACTTGTATGACAATAAAGCATGCAAACTGTATGCAATCTAAGTGAAATTGTATGAATTTGAAGCATGCTTCTATGTATGGATGAAATTTACTTATGATGTATGAAATGATAACTAAATGCAAGTATGTGAAAGGTGAAATGCATGTGTGCATGAAATGGCCAATTTTGCTTGTATGATAAGTAATTTGTGTATGAATCTTGAAAAACATGTATGAATGCTAAGTATGATTCACATGAATGTTAGAATATGCATACTAGAATATGAATGAAATGAAATATACAAAATGGTTTTATGTATCTTCAAATGCATGTTCTTAAGTGTGTATTTATCACTTACATACATTTGTCACACTAACATCTTATACTATGGTCTTTACTCTAAGGTCTTGTAGCATACATTCTGTCTAAGAAGGTGGATTTTAAGCGGGACCATTGTGACCCATCCATCTTTCCTGGGAGTGTACTTACAATGATTAAGGAGTTGAGAGACTATGGTATAAGATTATGTTACATGAAAGGCACATGTATATGTTACATGGCTTAATGTTGTTGTGACATAAGTATAAAACCTTCTTCAAGGCTCATTGAGAACATGTGTATGAAACCATGGTAACATGTTTGTGTATTTCTAATTAGGTGATATATGCACTTCTTTTGGCATATATGAACATGTATGAAGTAGTTTCATATAATGATTGCTTTAATGAGTCTTGTTATGATTGATTGAACATTGAACATATGATTTGCATCATGTAGATGGCATGTTAGAATATCATAGGTGAATTGAACAAGGACCTCAAGTTGGATGGTGATAACTATCCAATTTGGTAGCAGAAGGTCAAGTTCATCTTAAATGAGCAGGACACACTTGACGTGTTGACTAGTGAGGTCAAACCATCTGGTGATGGAAAGGATGGGGCCGCCTATATGGCTTACCTAAAAACAATAGTGTTTACGGAATTACCCTCCTCTCGACCATGGTGGAGTTCTCAACTCTTGATAGTGGCAAAGAAATTTGGGACACTGTCAAGGTAAAGTTTGGTGATGTTTCTATCAAGAAATAAAGATCTATGATCTTAAAGTTTGAGAAATATGTCAAAAGAGCTGACCACACCATGAGCTCACACTTGCGTGAAATGTCACGCATGATCCACCACCTAAAGCAAGTTGGGCATGACCTCACTGATGAACAACAGGTTGAAGCTATAATTTGATCCTTGCCTGATGAAGAGTGCAGTTGATGAAGGTCAACTTGCACCACACTCAAATTAAGTCATTTGATGACATTGCCCGCCACTTACTCCTTGAGGCCGAAGTGATGGTTCTCAAGGACCACTTCAAGGCATATATTACCTCTACTTCCTCCAACAAGAAAGGAGGGAAGAAGAAAGGGAAGTGGTTCAAAGGTGTCAAGGGCAAAGGCAACGGTAAAGCTGGAGGGAATGGACCCAACTTGAACATGTTCAAGAAGAAAATGGATGTTTCCAAGCTCAAGTGCTTCAACTGCAGGAAGAAAGGAAATTTTGAAAAATATTGCAAGAGTCCTCCTAAGGTACATTTACCTACTACAACTTCTATTATACAGGTTGTGTCATGTACTATGTGAACATTTTAGATCTTTTATTCTTCTCATTTCATGTTCATATGATCACATGAATACACTTTAGTGGTGGATTAAAATGCATGATGTCTCTTGATAAATCATTCTCATTTCTACAAGAACAAGTAAGTGGAAGGCATCATACATAATTATACAATAAAGGGCCGAAACTATGTACCTTACACCTTTGAAAAAATAGCGTAAGGAATACTAACTCCTTGCTCTAAACGTATGCTCCTTCCTTGCTTGTTCTTCACGGGTTGTCTCCTTGAAATCTTCAAGGATGATGCCAGATGGAGATAAAGATGAAGAAAACTCCTTTAAACATAAAAAAGAAGAGAATGAGAGGACTTGATGGGGATGCCAAGAGATTGATTGTGTTGAAGATTCCACAATATTGATCCATCCTTAATCTCCAAGAATTGCCCAATCTTGCGCCAATTTGAGAGAAAATGAAGAAGAAGAATATTGCAAGGATTATGTGAACTAGTGTAAAACCTAATGACCATTCCTCTCATCTATTTATTGATGGAGAAATGGCCCTAGAATTATTACCATTTAAGCTCCCATTTAAGCTTTCATTTAAGGTTTCATTTAAGCTCTCATGGGTTCTCATTTTATAATTTCACTAACCATTTATTTTCTTGAAATGGATAGCCTTTATCCCTTATAATCTCTCCAAAATTTCAGCAATACATATATTTCCATTTAATGTAGTTATTCCATGGTTCAAGGTGCATACACCTTGTACCAAAATTATCAAAATATCCATACTTAGAGAAAAGGTGCTAAAGGTGGTTATAAATATAAAATGAGGTTTGGAATTATACAAAATAGTTCTAAACAATTTCATTTCACATAATCGAGTTCATTTAAGCTCATCAGTGCACTTTTACCAAAATACCCTTACTTTGATAAAAGGTGTCCTAATGGTTTCTTCTTCTTTAAAATGAGTTGAGGTTAGTTACCTTTAACTAACTTGAGCTCACAACTACTTTTAGTTGTAGTGAACTAACTTTGAGCTACACTCCTCTAAGTAGGAGTACCACCTCAAAAAAGTTCTTATCTCGAACCTTCAGTAACCGACCCACCTTCTACAGTCCCAATGTCTTCCTTTGAAAATTGCACACGCCTTAGTTGTACTTCCTCTAGATACTGTGCAATCGTCTTCATTTCTCGAAACTCATACTTCACCATTTCCATCTCAGACAACTCCTCACAAGAAAAAATGATAACATGATCCTCACGCAAGTTCATGTCCATCATTCTCACAACATCTCTCTCAGTAGCTCACATACTATCCCTTCTAAATCATCTGATTCACCCATGAGCTTCCAATAATAATTCACATACCCTGAATCCCTGAGCTCCTCCACCATGTCATGGATATCATACACACTAAATTTCTCTGTGTGGCATGAGTCATACTGATCAGTGTAGTAGCGTACATATGCTTCCCAGGCCAATACCCAAAATGTTCACCATGCCGAAACTGCAAGCTAAATCAAGCCTCATCATTCTTTGAAACAAGGTTTTACAAAATAAGAGCTTAGGGAAACAAAGCATTGAAGTTTACTTACCGTAATGTTGTGGTTCTTCAACAGCTTTGCGTCGAAACCAACTTTTCGCACCACACAGCATATGGGGACGCGCAAGAGTCAAAATTGCTTTCTGAATACTATATTTTCTTGAAGAAGAAGAAGAAGAAAATATAATACTTTTTAGGTAAGATCGAGAACCGTAAATAACTATCAAGATTTAGTCAAAATTGCAATAAAGCGGATTATTTATGCAGGTTTCATCCACCTTCATCATTTATAGTGGCGGAAGCAAATTTGTCTCCAATTTCACTATTTGTGCTTGTTTCCCATCCATTAGAATATCCACGGATTCTTTAACATCGACGTGTAGTTATCAATTATTATTTTTACTAATAAAGCATATCGAAACACTTATAAACATCTCAAATTAGTTAAAGCTAATAGTATTAGATAAATGAAAATGAAAAGTTTGTAACTAGATAAGGTTCTTGGGCATATTAATATGTATAATGGTTCACATGTTACGAATATCCACAAATAGTGGAGCTCTGTCGATGCGGATGAGTTAAGTCTACCTCTTCCTCTATAAATCCTAGCGGGTCAGAAACTAATCCACCTTGCTCATGCATAAAATTCACGCATAAATCTGCAATACAGTTCGGATCATCATTGATTGTGGTTTAGTCCATCCCATTATCATTCCTATTTTTTTTTAAGAGAGAATGATTTCATTCAATTTCAAGCGGCTAATGCTGAAAACAACCTAAATAAGGACAAATCCCTGAATGATAAAGAAGCTCTAACCCGGAAGCGAGCATAAACAAACCTAATAACCAGATAGCTTAAGGCTATAAGGTATTGAGAACAAAAGCAACAACCAAAAGTACTCAAAAGTAGCATAATAAAAGATAGAGAGAGCTTCAGAAAATACGAGCAAAAGCACAGCTAGACCAAAATTCACAGCAAGTTTCAAAATGCCATCTGGCTTCAAACAACAATCTACCCACAACATACTCAATTGCGAATGAGGCTAGCGACCACCTCCACCAATGTCACGATAAACGGGCATTTAAGAGCCTGGATATTGTAAAGAAACCTGGAAATGAGCTGCAAACCATAGACTTCACCTACATAGCAACCATCGAGAACCATCTCCACATCTGAACCATTAACCAAAGGACCCAAGTTAATTGTGAAGACCGAATAGCTGGGAGAGACTCAGAACCCTAGCCACTCGGACCCCACCACCTCACAACGCTAGGCAGGGAGAGTTGTCGCTCATCCTTGTTGTTCCAAAGCCCTTTCTTTTCTAAAAAAAGACCAACTCCAGCCCACCTTTTGTTCCATCGTGCACCAACAACACACTGACACCGAAAATTGTCCACACAATCCAAAAAAACCAACCAAATGAGTCTCATTGACAAAAAAAACCAAAGAAAAACAAACACCTCCACACCAAATAACCATTTTGTCAAAAACAAAAGCACAAAATTGCCCAATCCCAACCCGGGAGCACGGAGACGGTACCAGAAATTTCGGTACCATAGCAGACCCGACTTAGATCTGTGAGCGTCGGTGGAGGTGAGCAACCGACCACACACACTAAATGAAAACATCCTGGTAAAGGCTCTACCAAGCCGTGAGAAAATCAGCGCGAAAGTGCCTTAGAGAGACCCTGGCATATTAGCGCCACCGTCCTGGCCACCAACAAGCACCAGCGCCTCCAGTAATCGGATAGGCAGTCGGGTCACTTCTCCATAAGGCCGAAAACCAGCGCAAGGGACCGAGCCAGATGCCCCAAGAACCCAGGTTGCGCGACACCAACAAGAGACGACGACGAGGGCTGGCTGAAAAGTAGAGGATCCGCGCCAGCGATCGGGGATGGGTTGACCAATGAGAGCCCACCGTCGACACGCAGAGAATCGAGACATCCGCGATAGGGTGAAGCCAGTGACGCTCGCAGGTAGTCGGCATTGACGATTGGAGGAAAGCAAAATAGCAACAACGATGAGAGTCCATGAAACCCTAACAGAATAATGCATGTGTTTTAATTATTGTATGAAGAGCATACCCGAAGTGTTACTGATAAAACTTATCATTCCTAAATTTTGGTGGAGGGTACAAGTTAGAATAAGAAATCAAATTGAAAGATATCGCAATACTAATGAGAGAATACCAACTAAATATCCATTAAGCAGTAATTAATTACGGAAGAAGGAATGGTTTCTTAGATTTTGTATATATGGAGAAAAAAGGAAAGCTTATCCAAACCTTTTACTATTTTATCTTTCCCTTAATCGAAAACGAGATTTCAATTCAACGGTCACAACTAGGTATGGTAATGGTGTGATTAAATCGTGGTATCTCCTAAATTGTTAATTGTTAATTGTAGTTTTTTCGATATGCATGGTTAACGATTTTTACGTAACGATTACGAGTTCATATCCAAAATCGCTAATCGCGGATATCCGTGGTTAACGATTACAACCACGGTTATCAAAATAGATCATATAATTCTTTTATAAATTATAACGCAGCTCCAAACTTCATGAAATCAAAATTCCAAGCTGAAATCAATAAACATATCATGTATAAATCAATAAATAAAAATCGTTTAACTACGATCTGAAAATCTGAATTGGGCTGGACTTGAATGAATTTGGATAAGTCTAATATATACTTTATTGGATAACCGTTTAACCACAATTAACAATTATTCATGATTCAGTTACTATTAACCACATCAATTAAACTATCAATTATTAAAAAAAAAAGTAACCATCAATCCAATAATTTTAATAACAGATAAAACCGGTAGAAACTGTGGAAATCCGCCATACTACCATGACTAGTCACATCAAACAAACATGTTGGAAGGAACACGTGACCGTGACCCCTAATCTAATCTAATCAATCCATGTCCCAATTTCTCATTAATAAATCCAAAATCCTAATCCCTCCACCTCTTATCCGACTCATCAATCTTATTCTTTTCTTTTACACAACACAAAAATGGATAGGGTCTATTCCGTCGACGAGATCTCCGCCGACCACTTCTGGTCTCCGTCGCCTCCTCCGCCGTCCTCCGCCACCTCTCACCCACTCTCCATCATGAACCGCAGCGCCTCTGAGTGGGCTTTCCAGCGTTTTCTGCAAGAGGCCTCCGATCACAGCGTCCCGGACAGTGATACCAGCTCCGGTACCAGCGTGGCGGCGACGCCGTCCGTCCCGCCTGTCGACTCCGAGGAGTACCAGGAATTTCTCAAGAGCAAGCTCGACTTGGCTTGCGCGGCCGTCGCCACGTCAAGGGTGAGTTTGCTCATCTCTCAGACTTTATCGTGTTTTCGAAATGCCTAATTGAATTCTCTGCATCTCTCTCTCTGACGGCTGCATTTAGGTTAAGCTGTTGACGGGAAAACAACTTAGGTATCTTTTCCGCAGCGATTTAGGAATTTCTTCGTTTCGTTTTCAGATGATTATTAAGAGCAACCAACGGGAATCATCGGAAATCATGAATTCTATTCGTGTCCGATCTTTGATTCTTCGTTTTCAGATCGATTACTGTGGAAGCCAGTATGGGCGTCTGTTCCTCGTTTTGTCTGTTTCTGGTCATCCAAGCTTCTGGGGATGGGCAGCAGATTCGGTTTGAAGTAATTAACGGATTTAACCGATGATTTGTTCTTTTGTAGTCTGGGAAGAAGGCTGCAAAGTTGTCCTTTTCCTGGAGGAGCCACTTCCTAGTATTAAACGGGCAGTAGTAATCAGAACTGAATGGCGGTTCTGTAGATATTTGACCTGAACAAAGGAATAGAACCAAAATCTTCACCATGGTTTTTCTTTTCCTTCCTGTGAATAGGTAAGGAAAAGTGAAAAGTTAAATGTAGCGGCTTCTGAAGAAAAAAGAAGCTGACAGTAATGGCATTTGATGATTTGATCAGGACATAGAATAAAGTGAATACTCTACTGTTTACAGTTTGGCCAGATTATGAGATAAAGTTAAAAGTTGCATGTTAAAATGCACAACTTGCCCGTGTTGTTGTCTATCCTTTACAACAGGTCAATGAACGTCCATTTGCTGTGCTTAATGCAATTCAATAGTACCTCACCAGGCTTTAGATTTATTTCTTTTTTGATAGTAACGCTAACCTATCTTATGTCGGTTAATAGTACCTTGTTTGTCATACTTCATATCATATGCCTCGGTTTTAGGAAGAGCTTAGTAATCGAATTGCTCCTCCTGGGTTGCATATGTTTTGCATTGGGAAACACTGTATGCATTTACCGGCATTCCTGGTAGGCCTATGCCAGCAATACAGTAATGAATATGATTCGGATGATTATTAATTTCTGAAAATGTTTACATTGATAGGCATCCTTCATAAAGACACAAGAGGCTGCTGGTGGACCTAAAGTTGCTTCTAAGACCTCCACTGCGTTGCAGTTAGGAACCGCTTCTAAAGGTTTGCACACATCATTTGCTTTTAATACACTGGTGCACTCTAATGGATAAAAGTATAGATACTGTGCCTCAACTATGGTATTCCTTTTTTATTGTTTTTTACGTCTTAAGTTTTACAAGATCACTACTCTGGAAAAAGGAAAAAAAAAATCTTCTGTCCTTGAGAGTGCATTGGGACATTCTTGTATAATGTTGGTTATGATATTAGTTTGATGCTCATCAGCAGTGACACCAGTGTTAATGTGTTTTTAATTTACTAAATTTGTAGGAGCTGCAAATAAGGATTCTAATGCACCACTTGGTATTTCTCCTGCTCACTCTATGGTAAAGAAGGTCGTAGTCCAGAACCCTGTTACTAGTGGCTCGTCCCTAGAACAGTCAGAAGATGATGAAGTGGAAGGAGAGCTTGAAATAACGGAGAACATGCACCCTGCTGATGTAAAACGTGTACGGAGGTAATTGTTTGCTCCATTTATGCAGTTCTTTTTTTTTTTTTTACCTGTTTACTGATAAGTAATACTAGTAGTAAATGTTAAGCATGGTGGCTATGATATTGCTTATTAACTGGTGTATGATGTGTATAACCCCATGAAGACTGATTTTTCTCCAAGTCCTGTACTTTAATCCTATCATCATAGGTTTTCTCAAACTCCTCCTCATCATCAAACAACACCTTAATCCCAACTATGTTGGGATTGATGGCATGAAGTTTATAGTGCAATTAATTGTCGACAATTAGATAACACTATAAATTCATGCAAAAGCATAGTGGAAAAGGTTTACGCCGGATGCCCTTCTTGACACAACCTTCTTTCGAAAGAATAATGAGATGAAATTTCAAACCCTATCATCATAGGTTTTCTCAAACTCCTGTACTTTAAATTTATGAACATCTTATGTGCGCAAAGTATTTATTCTTGATTGATGGATCGGTTAGTCCTTGTGGTGGGGTTGAATGTGATAGTAGATGAGTCAGGTCCTTCAATATACCAAAACCACTTGATGAATCATTAACGCTCAAGAATTGCTGACATGTATTGTTGAACTTCAGAATGCTTTCCAATCGAGAGTCGGCTAGGCGGTCTCGAAGAAGAAAGCAGGCCCATTTAACAGAACTTGAGACACAGGTGTGGTGTTATTTTCTTCTCCCTTCATTTCTATTTCACCATCTTCATGTCGTCTTCCCTTATCTTTGTCCATGGATACTTAGTAGCGACTTACTCGTTCTTCTTTTCCTTAGGTTTCTCAGCTACGGGTCGAAAATTCAGGCTTACTGAAGCGTCTTACTGACATAAGCCAGAAGTATAATGAGGCAGCTGTTGACAACAGAGTTCTGAAAGCTGATGTTGAAACATTAAGAGCAAAAGTAAGGCACATACATGGGTATTACTTGACGGGAACAGATACTTTTCGCAATAATCTCTGGCTAATATTCTGTCCACTTTCGCATTTACATTTCCTCATGGTGTGATTGTTTCCAGGTAAAGATGGCTGAGGAGACTGTCAAAAGAATTACTGGGCTGTCAACAATTAGCATGCCATCATTTTCTGGGAGTCCTTCCGGCTCATCAACGGATCATGCTGTTTCTGTGCAGGAAGCTCCAAAGCATCAGTTTCATCCGGCTGCGACGAATAACCCAGCTTCCAGTACACAGGACTTGCGATCGAAAAATGCTCTGGCAGATATTTCCTCGGTTGAGAATATACAGCCAAATTGCGGGGGAGTAGAAGCAGGAGCCGCCATGAAAATAGGACGAACACCTTCTATGCAGAGAGTGGCCAGCTTGGAGCATCTGCAAAAGCGAATTCGCGGGGGAGTGACCACCTGTGGGATTCAGTCTAATGCCGAGCACTAGGGACAAGAAGCAGGATCATGAATGATATTCATGTGAGGTGTGAAGAAGAGTTGGAACATAATTGTGAATGAGCCATTGATTATTTGCTGCCTGATTGTGGTTTAGCGTTATGTAAAAAGTTAACTATATCAACTAGGGGTGTCAATTGAGTGTGTCAGGTCAGGTCATTCGGGTTTCGGGTTGATTGAGCTTTTTCGTGTTGTTTCGGGTTCAGGTTTCGAGTCATTTCGGGTTGAGTTGATTTCGGGTTAGGTTCAGATTCGGATTTCGGGTTGTTTCAGTCTCGGGTCCAGGTCAGGTTTCTTCGGATCCAGGTCGGGTTTCTTCGGATCTAAGTTTGGGTTTCTTCGGATCAAATTTTGAATTTTTTCGGGTCGAAGTTCGGTTTCTTTAGATCAAATTTTGGATTCGGGTCATTTCGGGTTATTTCAGTCTCGGATCTAGGTCGGGTTTTTTCGGGTCCAGGTCGCGTTTCTTCGGGTCCAAGTTTGGGTTTTTTCAGATCAAATTTTGGGTTTCTTCGGGTCGAAGTTCGGGTTTTTTCGGATCAAATTTTGGGTTTTTTCGGGTCTAAATTCGGGTTTCTTCTGGTCTAAGTTCGGGTTTTCACATGTCTAAGTTCCAGCAGCTGAAATTTTCAAATTAAACTTTTATTTTTTATATTCTCTCCGTCCTGAATTAATTGGACTATTTTTTTTAGCTGTTTCACAGTATTTAATCTATAATTGTTTTTCATTGATGTTTAGATATTTAAAGTTAAAAAAATTATATTTCAATCATAATTTGGAACATTTTTTTTTTAAATATATTTTTTTAAATTTGTTTTTCATTACTTATCTTTATGAAAAATTGGATCAAATATTGAATTTTTAAACGTGATTGTCAAATGAGCCAATTAACTCAGGACAGAGAAAGTATTTATATTTTTTTTATGCATATAAGTTTTCCTCTAATAAAATTAGATATTAGATATTCTTTTAATAAAATTAAAAATTAGATATTGCTTCAATAAAATTGGAGATTGCACATTGTTCCAAAAGATTAGAATTTGGACATTGTTAAATTGTGATGACAAAATAAAAAATGGAACATTGCTCCAATAATTTTGAAAATTAGGAATTCTTTCAATAAAATTGAATATTAGATATTCTTCTAACAAAATTAGAAATTGGATATTATTTCAGTAAAATTGGAGATTGCACATTATTCTAAAATATTAGAATTTGGACATTATTAAATTGTGATAACAAAATAAAAAATGGAACATTGCTCCAACAATTTGAGAAATTAGGAATTCCTTCAATAAAATTAGATATTAGATATTCTTCCAACAAAATTAGAAATTTGACATTTCTTCAAAAAAATTGGAGATTGCACATTGCTCCAGAAGATTAGAATTTGGATATTGTAAATTTATCACAACAAAATTGAAAATGAAATGTTACTCCAATAACTTTGGAAATTAGAAATTTCTCCAATAAAATTGGATATTAGATATTCTTCTAACAAAATTAGAAATTGGATATTGCTCCAACAAAATTGGAGATTACACATTGTTCCAAAAGATTAGAATTTAGACATTGTTAAATTGTGACAATAAAATAAAAAATGGAATATTGCTCCAATAACTTTGGAAATTATGAATTCTTTCAATAAAATTGGATATTAGATATTCTTCCAACAAAATAAAAAATTGGATATTGCTCCAACAAAATTGAAGATTGCACACTATTCTAAAAGTTTAGAATTTCGACATTGTCAATTTATCACAATAAAATTAGAAATTGAGTAAACTGATTATTTTCTTTTTCTTTTTCCTTTTAATATTAGATGTGATCCAATTATATAACCCAACATCTGACCCAATTGTATAACCCAACATCTCACCCAATTATATCACCCAACATTTGATCCAATTATACAACTATAATGCAAACCCAACCCAAATAAATGAATGAATAATTACAAAATCCACTAAATTGAAAAAAAATCTAGAAAATTTTGTTATGATGATAGTTTATTTCGGGTTCCTTAGGGTTTGAATTTGGATTAATCGGGTTCGGGATTCGGGTCAGGTCGGGTTCGGATCACGGGTTCATCGGGTTCTGGGTCATTTCGGATTTAGCTGGTTTCGGCTCAGGTCGGGTTCGGATTCTGGTCATTCAGATTATGGATTCATTCGGGTCGAGCTGTTATCAGGTCAGGTCGGGTTCAAGTTCAGGTCAGGTCAGGTTCGGGTCATTGATTTTTTTTGTCAACTCGGATCAGGTCAGGTCAGGTCAGATTCGAAGAAATTAATCAGGTCGGGTCAGCTTTTGACACTCCTAATATCAACCATGTTTACGTCGGTTCTAATTTCCTTAAAAGGCTAATTTAGTTGCATGATTGCCACAAGATAAGTGTTCTCACTGCTAGGGAAGGCCTGACTTGGATCTTTTTAACCAAGGTATTAAATAGCGTTTCGTACCAGTCGGTATTCCAGTTTTGTTTCGGTACCGGCCATGAAACAACGTCGTTTAGATCAAAATTGCATCGGCAGCTGTACCGGTCGGTACCGGTCGATTCGTTTGTTTCGTGTACCGGTCGAAAAGTTAAAAATAACGGTACAGAGTTAAAATTAAAAAAATAATAATAATTGAGGGTTAAAATATAAAAAATAATAATAAAATTATATTTAGAAACTAGAAAAATTTAATTATCATTTACATATAAATTATTTAATTTTTTATATCAATATGTTGAATAAAAAAAATCATAAATTAAATGCTAAAAATTAAATGTTCAAATCTTTTTGGGACAGACAGAGTATATCAAAATATAGAAGAAAACAATACATAGATTAAATGTTAGAAACATAACTAATTAAAAAGGAACGGATGGTATATGTGTTT
>JBBYHH010588824.1:0-10657 GCA_038382905.1 Daphne laureola
TACCGACCCTTACTGAGTACCTTTCGAGGACTCACCCCCTATATTATTCTTTTAATGAGCTCAAGGGCAGCAACCAATGGATTAGTCCATCTGATTGATCATAAGTAGCATCCGCGGTATTTTGCGAAGTTTGCCGGGGATCTTATCGACCGAACCCGCAAGCAAGTACGTATATGGTTTCAGTAGTTAAGGCTCTGTAGAACTAAGCATGCATGCATATCACATCGGATGAATGTATTATTTTGGTATACTCTGGAACTACCCACCCAACCGAGCGGGTCGTAGTTCTGATCTGATGTATATGGTTTATTAATCACGACAACATGGGATATTCTGTGAAAACCACTAACGTGTTTTTCGGTGCAGGTTTAGGCATTAAGGAACTAGAACGCCTTAAACCTAAGTAACACGTTAGAAACAATAAGTTCGGAAAAAATTTAAAAAATGGCCGGGTTTTGTGTCCCACAAGTCGAAGAGAAGTTCGGTTCCACCGATCGCCGTCACCTCCCGACACTGTTCAAGACTCTTCCGCACATGACGCACATGCCGACCGGGGAGGGGTGATGACAGTTAAGTATTTGACATCGCTTCTCACGTGGAGGCCCCCCTGAGTCTCTCTTTCCACAATGGCGTTGTAAGCCGAGGGCACATCTACGACCAACCATTTGACCATCAGACTGGTATGCCTTGTTTGTATTTCGGGGCCAACGCCCACAAACATGGTTGGGAGTTTGATGCACCCGAGGACTGGTAGTTCGTCTGGGCCTACTCCATACCTTGTGTCACCACCCTCGTGTAAGGAAGAGCGGAAGTGGTCGGATTGGAGTGAGGGGATGATGGTGGATGCTACGCCTACAGAGCCTGTAACCTATGAGCAAGGAACACCTACTAAGCTCGAGTGATCGGGACCATCTCGGACACCGATATCAACTCAAGTCCTTCCTACTGCTGCTAAACACAATAAAGTAAGTTAACCGTCAGAAAACCTATATGTGCTCACCCACGAACTCTGTTAACTGATAACTACGCAATCAGAATTAACCCTCAGAACAGAAGCAGAAACTGAAACAGAACTAATACAGAACCATATGTACCTGTGGCACAAAAAGACAAAACACAGCCACACGGATCTACCCCGCAGGCTGTGAACCCGAAGCTCCTGAAATAGTTTTATCAGAAAAGGGTGAGTTCCCGAAAGAACTCAGTAAAGGCTGAGGTAAGGTTAATGGTTTTAAAGAAGTCCCCTGCAAAACATGTTAGTATACAGAATCCTGCAAAAAGGTTAGTGTACAGAGTTTCACACAATTCATACATATCGTTATGCACCATGTGGACAACGAGCAGACTCATATCCGGATGTCCTGCGGGATAACATTATGAACAACAACCTGCAAAACAAAGTCAGAGCGATTCACATATAATCAGAATAATCTATAACATCATCATGCACAAGGTGCACAATGAACATATTAATTTTTTGATGTCCCGCAGGCCACCACATTCAGATTCCTGCATACAAAGATCAGAATACATACATATACAAAGATACATAAATCATATACATAATCTTCACGTCCGATTGGGATGGAAGAAGAACAGAGATGATGGCCTCCCTGAGACCGAGCCGAATGCCAATACATTTGGGGGTCAGAAATAGAACAGAAACATCATATACCAGCTAGGGGCCTAGGTTCCGCATAAAGAAAACCATCGTATCAGATCGCTAATCATAAATTGATCAGAGCAGAAAAAAATAACGTACATAATCGGATCGCTGATCATAATTGATCAGAGTCAGACTAAATCACATAGATGATCACAAGGTGATCTAAAAAATTTCCAATCGTCCGATTGGGTTTTCGCGCTTGAAACCTGCACACCGTTAGCCTTACCATGTAACTAGTGATAGGGTTCACCGAGCCCCACCCTCACGCCCGAGACTAGCTTCAACTAACCCAAATAGCATATAAAGCACTCCCAGAATGCATATTCAAGATAGTTGACCCCTTACCAAAGAATTCTTAAAGCCGAGCAGAAATTTGAAGAAAATTCTGCAGAAATTTGCAGCTGACTTTCCCCGACCCCTAACAACCCATGTTAACACTAATCAATCATACATTTCAAAAAGGAATAGAATTCCTTCATTTGAAATTTCCACTAACTTATTTTATTCTTATTCTATACTTACCAACACTTTTCTAAACCTTAACAAATTAATTCCTAACTCAACCTTAACCCACTTTTTACCTTACCAAGTTTTATACCCAAATTCTCCTTAATCCTTCCAAATGACCATTTTGCCCCCAGAATTAAATTCTGGTAAAATGACCCGGGATTCACATACCAACACTTAATTGTGAAATCCCGCAGTGACTGTAACACCTTCTCCTTAAAGAAATCCCTTTGGTCGGCTATACCCATATAAATACCAAGGGGTATGTCGCATGTGGTAAGGTGCACACCTTGTTCCATAATTTCCCCTTTTCTCCAAAAAAATACATTTTTTTGCCTAAAAGGTGCCAATAGGGTGTTACTACTACTAAATCAAAGTGAATTATCAAAACGTAGTTCCAAATGGTCACATTATATTTATTTGAGCTCTTTTCAGCTCACATTGAGTTGAAAGTTACTTCTTCAACAAAACTAGCTCCCATGAGCTGAAGTTAACTACTTTTAGCTAACTTAAGCTAGAGTTAGATACCTTTTGGCTAACATGAGCTGTAGTTAGCTACTTCTAGATAACATAAGCTGGGGTTCACTACTTCTAGTAATTTTGAATTGGAGTGGAGCTGACTACAGCTACTTCTAGCTGGAGTGAGCTAACTTTGATTTGAATTTAGCTACTTCTAGCTGAGATGAGTTGAATACAATGTACTCTCAGCTCCCTTGAGCTGGGATGAGCTAACTTGAGATGACTTGAGCTAAGGCCAACTACGTTTAGCTAGAGTTGAGCTAAGGGGACCTACTTCTAGTTTCCCTTGAGCTAAGGTGTACTGAGTTTAGCTACTTCTAGCTAAGCTAACCTGAGATGAGCTAAGGGGATCTACTTCTAGCTGTCCTTAAGCTATGGTGAGCTAAGTTCAGCTACTTCTAACTGAATTGAGCTGAGGTGAGCTACATATAGCTACCTATAAGCTCAGACTTAGCTCCATGAGCTCAAGTACCACCTCAAAAGTTCTTGGTGCGTAAAGAATTCTAACAATTACTCAGGACCAAGGTAAGAAAATAAATAAGAAGAAAGAAAATCCCAAGAGGGAAGATTGGTTCAAGAAACTAAGAAAATTTTGGATGGTCAAGGAAAAACGTCTGAAGGGAGGCAAGACAAAGAACCAAGCAAAGTCAATCGGAGGTAAGAAACTTGGAAAAACTGAGGACCCTTTTGTTTCTTAATGATTCAAGAGTAAAAAGGCATCGGGCTATAGGCATTAAACGTATAGCTTCTTGGTAGACAACTCAGATGTTCAAATTATTTTAGTTATCATACCTTAGTATAGTCTTTTATGAATAATTGATTGGTGATAAGTGGGTTAGTTTACAGGGAGAGTATCGAAGACCTGTACCTAGGACAAGGATATTATCTGGAGCATCATAGAACCTCTCTGTATTGTTCTGAAAGTTCAATCTTGCTTGGTAAATTGCCTAAGAGGCAGGTTGCCACTAGACCTATTAACTTGCAAGGAATCTATGAGGGGGAGAGATCCTGGGAGCACCGAATGCATTTTAAACCCTAGCAAGGAGAAGATCCATAAGATAACCTAGAGGAGAATCCAATAGAACACCCAGAATCATTGCAATACTCCGCTACTAGCTCATACGCTAGCAGCGGTGTCATGGATAATTGATCAGAGGCCACCCCTCCCCCCAAGTATGACTCTCAATTCCTCCTTTATTACCTCTCCATCGAGGATGATGGTAATCTTTAAGTTGGGGGTGTGTATTGCATGCGTTTTTGGATTTGAGAGAATGATTACCATGATCAACTGTGATGAGGGTTTGACTTGTACATTGTAGCTGCATGATAATTGCATTTTGCATGATTAGTTTCTTATTAGGATAGTTGTTCTACATGTATTTTTTCATTGTAAACTTCTAAATGTTTTTTAAAAAAATAGCTGGAACCCTGACCTTTAAAGCAACCTTGGGATTAAAAAGTGAAATCACTTGTAGTAAACCGATTTTTGAACTTTATGGGATATGAAAATTTATTTTCAACTAAGTGAATGGAAACACAACAATGTGAGATTTGAGCCTAAAAATGTTTCCCGCATGATTGTCAAGCGAATGTCCTTCATGAGAGAATCTAGATTCACTTCTGAATTAGAACTTGGACATTTGGACCATTATAAACTCACAGTTGTTAGTTGTAATACTTGATGATGAGATAAAATTATGATTCACCAATTTCTAAAAAAGACCAACCGGTACATAGTGTATCCTTAGTTAAACCCCTTTAAGCCTGAAAGCCTGATTTTTATTAGAACCCACATCTTAAGCCATCTACTTCTCTATATCTCTCTTTGGTCCTAGAAACTAATTGAGCATGAAATAAAAGAATGGAACTAGAGATAGAATTTAGAGATTGGGTTTGAAAGTAAGTTAGGGTGTGAAATAAAAACAGATTAGGTGGGAACATCTGCCTATGTGCAAAAATGCCGCCAAAAGTTATATATGTGAGACAGTTGTGAAAACTTATCAAAAATATTTGACATCAAGCAAACAGGAAAAAGTGGGATAAAAAAAAGGAAAGAAAGTACCGGTAATACAAATTGTAAACATCTGAAAATGTTTGTTCGAGAAGAAAACATTTATGCTTATGTATCATTTTCACAACTCGTTATTAGTTTAAAAAAAAAGAGCAAGAGAAGAATATGAGGAGAGCAAGAGCTTGAAACTTCTGCTCTAATTGAATAATACATGGGGATTGGGTTTTACATTGTCTTGATACATCTTAAGTGCCCATAATCCTAGATGCTCAATATTATTTCTTGTAAGCTCCACCAAAGTAAGCCTTCAACTAATTTGATTTCCTTATCTAGTCAAGCCATGTTACAACCTTCGTAAATATCATTTCCAAATGAATTGCATCTAACTCCCTTAGAGGAATTGAGTGAGGGAGCTAAAAGTCAAGATTCAAGCCTATGGTAAAGATGTTGAACTTTGGATCACTGCACACAATGGCACTGGCTAATTCTAAAAATGAGAGTAAACACTGAGGGAGTGACCATAATTTTTCATTCCTGACATTGAGGATAAATTTTCATAAATCACGGAGTTGACATCTTGGCTTGCTCTGAATGACTTTTGGTTTAGAATTAAAATGGTGACAAGGGTGCGTAGCTTAAATGCAATATCAGGTGACTATTGAATACTTGCATGAACATCCAAGCATCAAATCTAAGTAGGTATATGCATTTAGGTTTTCTTGGAACTAGCAAACTTTAAGTTGGGGTGTGATGAGCGTGCACGAATGCTATATTTTTACCCCTAAAACATGATTTTATGATAAAATTGCTAGTCTTTAGTGTGTGTCGGAGCATATTTTGCAGGAAAATTCGTACTAGAGAAAAAAGTGGTGAATCAAGCATTTTAGGGGACTTTCATAAGCTTTCTTGACCTAAAGGAAATGGCAAGGAATAAACCTCAGGGGGAAAACGCAAAAGAATGGGAAAATGAAGGGAAATAGCATCTGGCTGATGAGGTGACCGAGGATGGAATCTCGGTGTAATCGCTCAGGTTGTAGGTCAACTCTAGTCACTTTTGATTAGAAAGATTCCCTGCAGGTGGGGCAACAGGCAAGGTGAGTATAGGGTGAATAGCGAGGAGATCGCCTCCCCTCCAGATTTCAAAAACCCTAGCTTCCTCCTCTCTTCCCATATAAATAAGCTCTCTCCTCACCTGTCCACCATATCTCTCAACCCCTAAATCCCCTTATACTTCTTCTCCACTTTTAATTTTTTTAGTTCTGTAGTAGTAGGGCCTCCAGCCAGACTCTGTCAGGCTCTAGCTCAGGCATTTTTATCTTTTCTACATTTATTTTATATGCTACTCTGAGTTTCAAGTTATGGAATGAACGTCCTCCAGACGATCTACAGTTAAGAGTCTCTCTACCTCTCGTCTTTTCTTTCTATAGTACTTTCTTTCATTTTCGTTGTTATTTTACATGAGTAGTGAGTAGTTTCCACTCTCTTGTGGGATCCTAGCAATGATAATTTTCTAGAAATCTCTGGATGTAGGGCCAAGATTATTCAAGTAGTAGGAAGATTTAAGATTAATGAGGGTGGAAGGGCGTATGAGATCTACTACAATCCCAAGCCCATCTTGTGTCTACTAGTGATGCATCGAGAGATGATTGTCAGATAGATCACGTATCTCTTGTCACAATTTGAAGTTTTAGGACCAAAATGGATATTTTGGAAAAATTTAAGGATAAGATGGAAATTTGTGACAAAATAAATTGGAAATTATGAGAATTGAAGTAGAAATGGATTTGTGTGAAGATAAGTAAAGAAGTATTGTTTGAATAGTGAAATTGGTCACTTTATGTAATTTGGGTTAAATTGCACATTTTGACAAAGTTTAGGTATCTTGTGTTAATTAGTGATAATTAATGTTTGTTGAATGCTTAAGTGATAGTGTGGCAAAAATATGAGATGATTTGACCACTTTAAGCGTGATTTGACCAAAGTGGTCAAGGGGTTGACTTTTGGTCAACTATATGAATAGTTGTTGTAAGTGAGGTGAAAATTGATAAGTCCAAAATCTTATAAGTGTGTAATTGTCTAGTGTAATAGTTTGTGGCGAGGGACCGCAGAAGTGCAAGTGAACTGGTTTGTATCGATTCACAGGTAAGGGGTTTAACTTCCTTAATATGCTTTCCGGCTTACCTTATTGCATATTAGGTTAATTAATGACTAGAACTCGGGTAGAGTGTGGGGCCCGGTGACTCCCGAGGCTAGTTACATGGTAAGGTTAACGGCATGCAGGTTTTTTAAGTGTGAGACCTTCAACTCTCAAATTGTTAAGTGCAGTGCTTAATGATTGATCGAAGAGGATTCAAATCAGTGCTGATCATTGGATGATCATTAGTTAGTGAATGATAGTTTAGGGGCCATACACCCCTCGTATTGGTACCATACATGTGTTATAGGACCCCGAGTGGGCGCTGTCAAGTGTGGGAACCCGTGCAGGCCGGCGAGCCGTCGGGGGATTATTTGCCCTTCAGGATGCGTGTTTATTCATCCTTCGGGATGCGTGTGTATATCATAACATTGCATATCATTACCATGAAATATTAGGTTGTATAAACTGCTTAGTACATTGCACGCTAACCCTTTTTATGCAGGTGGTTTTAAAATAAAACAGGTTACCCTTACCTAACATCTTACTAAGTACCTCTCGAGGACTCACCCCCTATATTAATATCTTTCAGGGGAACCTGGAAAGTGACCCACGGAATAACCCCCCTTGGTCCAGTGTGATTTTGTACTAAAGGTACATAAGCGATTATCGATTGGTTTATTATTATGATTAGGAGGTAGTCTCGATAGAGAAGCTATGAATGATACTTAAGTAATTGCGTGAGCACACTTAATGGATTGACTAATGGTTTAACTTCAATGTTTATGTTTTAGCAGCACCAGTAGTTCCAGAAGGTGTTAGTCGGTAGTTGATCCCGACTACATCACATAGTACGTAATCCTGATTGGCAAAACTCTAGTTCTGTAGCAGTAGCAGCATGCACATTTATTTAGTTAGAAATTATTATGGTTTTTATAATATTTATCCAGGAAGCTCTCGCCCAATGAAGTAGGCGGGCCTTCTCCGTGATGTATTCGTGTTGAGCGGAGCTCAACTCATATTTTTGCATATGCGCGATTTATCGTAAAACCACTAACGTGTTTCGGGTGCAGGTTTAAGGCTTAAATTGGACGTCTTAAAACTTGTTAATGCGTTAGAAAGAAAAACTTAAGAATTTTTTTTAAAGGCTTGGTTTTGGGTTCGCTACAACTTAGAAACCTCCACATAGAATCGACGTCACCACCGCTGTCTGATGAACGACCAGCCAACTTCCGTAAACCGACCGACACGGTGGTGACACCTTGGTATCAGAGCCAGAGGTTTATGGTAAGTGTGTTTAGGCAGGTAAACCCCGTTCTAACGATCGTTCTAGGGTAGTTTAGTTGAAGATTAGCTACCTTTTAATGAACACTATCTTAGGGCGGAAGATAGGGCAGGGCAACCGGTTTAAACATACTTATCATAATCTAAAGCTTAGGGTAGTGTGGTAAAACGTAAATCACGCCAGATTGTTCCATGAAGAATATGGACATATGAATCTAGAAATACATCATACATTGCATCTGCACTATAGAACCATTAGGAAATACTGCTGCTTGCTATTAGTAGAAGTTAACCATTATGTTGTGCTCTTTTGTATGGATTTCAGATTTGTGGTAAATACTCGTCGCCAACGAGATTTAAATTTTTGGATTATGGATCCCGTTCCTCACAGAAGGAGACTGGGGTGCCCGAGATGCCAGCTAGCCCAACCAGTCAAATCAGCCCAGCCAGTACCTCCAGCGCAGCCAAGGGTTCAGACGAACCTGCTGCAAGTATTAGGAGAGATACGTTCGGCCCTAAATAGGGTCTGGACTGAGGGAGTGGAGGAGAGCGACGGTGATCATTCTGATGATCCGACCACCGAGATGGCGGATCTTGACACCCATATCGCCACTACTACTACCCTTACCAGCTCCAGGAATTATTATAGAGATCCGAGTCCGGAGGTTGAGGTAGTGGGGAAGATTCAGCGCAGGAGGACCCCTAGAGCACGAAGGGCAGGGCAGGAGGACATAGTCGACCACTTTATACAGGACCACAATAGAGGTGGCGAGTATTGTTTAGCCGATCGTCATCTCCGAGAGCTGGACGATAATGATTTTGATCATCACTGCAGGACCCGGAGGCAGAGGGTACCTCCGGATGGAGTTACAATGATGGAGCGATTTCACCATCTTAGTCCACCCATATGCACCGGCTAGAGTGGGTCGGAGTCAGCCGAGTCATGACACAATGACATTGAGTACCTGCTAGAGCATCTAAGTCTCTCATCCGAGGAGATGGTTTCTTTAGTTGCCTTCAACTTACGCGAGAGAGCGTACCATTGGTGGAAAGGTGTGACCGAGATGAGGGCAGGATTGTATACATGACAGGGACGCCATGACTCTGACATAAGGTGGGAGGAGTTCTCTCACCTATTTCTAGAGAGATGGATTGGATCTGCGGTCCGGGACCACAGACAGACAGAGTTTGACTAGCTAGACCAGGGAAGCATGACCATCATGGACTACGAGCATGAGTTCGACCGACTTGTGTAGTATGTCCCGCAGTATGACAGGATGGAGAGAGAGAAGGCGAAGAGGTTTATGCGGGGACTTCGACCAGAGATTAGGAAGTACCTGGTACCGCTCGGTATCACAGTTTATCTCGATATGGTAGAGAAAGCCTCCCTGATCGAGACAGATGAGATCGATGGAAGATTTGTGCCTTCCCGACCCCAGGTTAGCAGAAAAGGTACGAGTCAATAAGGAGTGGGCAAGGGCGCCAGAAAATCAGGCCCAAATAGTAGGGGCAACGGTCCGACAGAGGCAGGGTGGCAGTGTCATATTTGTGGCAGATTACATTCAGGCATATGCCGCCTTCTGTCAGGCCAGTGTCTCAAGTGTGGATCGACCGATCATTGGATTCGGGATTGCCCATTGACCCATGGCCAAGACATCAGGATGCAGCCACGATTCCAGCAGGGGGATAGCCCAACACACTTCAAGGATGCGGTATAGCTCAGGACGCCCTTAGACCTCCGTAGCCTCGACCACAGATCCAGTCACCTCCATCAGCACCATAACAGGCCCGACCAGGACGGGTATTCCAGCTTGTCCAAGGAAAGGCTTCTCAGCGAGGAGCATGGGCAGGTACACTACAATAATGTTCCTGTACTTGCACTTTTTGACATAGGTGCATCTATATCTGTTATTTCGCAGAGATGTGTATCATCTCTGCAACTGCCTACTGTTTATTTGCCTGATGTGTATATCGTACGTACTGCAGGAAGTCAGTGCCTATTTTCAAACGAGATTGTACGAGGATGTATGTTGATTGCTTGTAGTCGACATATTTTATCTGATTGGTTGGTGTTGGATACACCTAAGTATGAGGTGATTCTTGGCATGAACTGTTACAGTCACCATTGGCGGATGGTAATTTTCTGAGAAAAATTACCCAGAGGTCAAATTTCACTATTTCTGGAACTCGGTTTTAAACGTGCAGGAACACGTTTTCTAATGATTCTCATGTCCCAGAAATTAATTTGAGTTCCATTCTACGGGGTTTCACATTTTTATAAGGTTACGTGAACCCCGGGCTATGTTACAAAAAAATAATCTCGGAGGGTAAAATGGTCATTTTGGAGAAACAAACATGTTTAAGGACAATTTGGATGTCCCGAGAGTGAACTTGAAATTTATTCCAAGGGATTTCACACTTTTATAAGTGAACGTGAGTCCCAGGCCATTTTTCCAATTTTCAGTTTCGGAGGGTAAAATGGTAATTTTAGAAAATTGGGCGAAAATGCCCACTAATCCTAAATTAATTGTGGCAG
>JBBYHH010588935.1:0-10657 GCA_038382905.1 Daphne laureola
GCAAAGAAAAGAGTTAATGATAAGGGAAAGTCTGATGGAGTTAATGATTAGGTTGGTGACGAGTTAATGTTGAAGGCAACACGCAAGAAACAAATAATCCAATTTCCAAGATTGACAAAGGAAAGGGGAAAGCTGTTCCAGAATCAACTTCATTTTGTGAGAGTGATTTCTTATCTGAGTTTGGTAGGAGGTTCGAGAAGATCCAATAAGAAGTTGTGGGGAATAGAAGAAAAATGTGGAGTCATATCCTTACAGATGAGGATGAGGAGTCTAGAGAGTTCTCAGATGGTGGGCTTGGCTTTAATGATGTGGACTCACAAGGTCCAATTCATGGGTTGATTTATAAGTTTTTTAGAAGGGGACCGATGTTGGTGAAGAGGTTGAGAAACCTCCTACCTTTGAGTCTGAGAAAGGTGATATTGATGCTGAGATTGGTCAAACTGATTATTAGAGGGAAGATTAAGATTTATAGCAAAGTGAGGATGATGGTACTAATGATAAGGAAATTATTTTTAAGGAAGATTACAATGATGAGGATGATGAGGATATAGTGGTAGAAGAATGTGTTCAACATTTCAGTGATGTTGATGCAAATGTTGAAGAAGATGATGAGAAGGCTGCTCATGCTGTTGATAAAGAATCTGAGATTGAGGACTCTGAAAGAGTTGTGACACTGAATTCGAGGATAGTGACAATGAGATTTATAAAGATAATGAGGAGATGGATGTTGTTATAGCCATTGATCCGAACATACTTGACTTGGGATTGGAAAATAATGATGTTGGGCCAAGTGGATCTGTTGGGCCAAATGAAACCACATGGCCAACTGAAGATCTAGAAATTGAGGGGCCGGTTGATGAGTTTGAGGATACAGACCTTGATGACTCTGATAAGGAACTGAGGAGTATACATTCTGACAGTGATGATGATGGGCCAAGGTACCTTATCTTCAACCCACAAATTGATCTAGCCTTGGCCTCATATTCCCTTCATTTGTGATGTTAAAGAAGTCTGTGAAAGTTGTGAATGATAATTTTCTTTAATTTCTCTTTACATGCTTGAGGAAGAAATTGATCAAGGCATGAGCATGAAGTAATATTTGTGATGGATTGCAAGTTAAGCTTGACTTGATGTGCAAAAGGGTATGAGCAAGACAAGTCCTTTCAAAGCATGGACAAGGTAAGTCTTGTCCAAAGTATGGAGACCCATTCTTGCCATGATGAAGCTCCTTCAACATATTTACAAGAATTCCATGCTTTAAGCCTATGAATAGGTTACTTTTACCATTTAGAAATTCATCCCAAAAAACTCCAAGCTTCTTAAGAGTACTTGTAGAAATTAGAGAGTTTAGTTGGTTTTCCTCCTAATTTAAGAGAGATTATTACCACTATTTTTTCTTAAATTAGAGAGGTTGTAACTCATATTTTCACATAATGGATTTCTTCTATCCAGGTCCGAGGGTTTTTACCCTTACGAGCTTTCCACATAGATCTTTGTGTCAATCTTTTATTCTTTATTCTCAAATTCATAAGTTACAATTTTCTCTGAGCGACACCATCACAAATTACGCAATAATTGGTATCAGAGCAAAAGAAAAAAATGTTATAGTTTACTTATCGTATGCTCTTTGGTTGCCACTAAATAGGCAGATCCTCCACATCATAAAATAAGTAGATTATTTCTAATCCTTTAAAGGTCGGTGTTGTTCACTAAAACCAATGAGAGTTGCAATGTCGATGAGATTTGAGATCGAGAAATTCAATAAGAGCAATTTCTTATTGTGAAAGATGAACATTAAAGCAATCTTGAGAAAAGAAGGCTGTTTGGCGGCTATTAGCGAAATACCGCTAGATTTCATATATGACAACAAGTTGAATGAGATCGACGGAAATATTATTACAAATCTTCATCTCTCTTTGGAAGATGGAGTATTGTCCAGTATTGAAGAGAAGAAGACAACAAAGGAGATATGAGCTCATCTTACAAAATAGTACGAGGCCAAGTCACTCCATAACAAAATTCTCCTTATGAGGAAGCTCTATACTCTTCGAATGGAAGAATCAACTTCAGTGACCGAGCACATAAATACTTTGAATACTCTATTTTCTCAGTTCACATCATTGAGTTATAAAATAAATACCTCAGAGTGAGCGGAGCTTCTGCTTCAAAGTTTACCATATTTGTATGATTAATTCAGCATCAACCTGACCAACAATATTCTCACGGATTATCTAGTCTTCGAGGATATTGTTATCTTAGAAGAAAAAAGTCGACGCAAGAACAAGGAAAACAGATAATCCAGTTCACAAACAGATGCATTGTCAGTGACAAGATGTTGATAAACAGAAAGTGACCAAAGTGAGAGTCACAACATTGGTAAGCCAAAAGGTAAAAAGTATTTGAAATGCTGAAATTATGGTAAGAAAGGTCACCTGGAAAGAGAATGTTGGAGTAAGAAAATTCCGGATGCTCAAGGAAATATTGCAAAGCACGCCAGAAGATGTAGATGTTTTATGAAGCATCAAAGGAAAAACAGAGGAAAAGAAAAACAAAAAATAACATTGTTTTAGGATTGTCTCTTTTTTTAACCATCTTGTGCAATGAATGGATGGCTTGAGTTTCAGATGACATTGGCTACAAATTAAAATGAAATTGAGCATAAGATCGGAAAAGCTGATGGCGCATAAGGTTATCACTTGTGGGATCCCACTATTGACAAAGTTTCATCAATACAAAATAATGTTGTACGTTCCAACAAAGAGAGCTTCAAGAAAATCAAAGCTTAGTTTGACCGGCTGAACAAATCTCTATGCGGTTTGAAAAGGCGTTAAGGTGTCACTATAAGAGATTTGATTGTTTCACCATGAGCCTGCGGTGCAACAGACTATATGGAAACCCTTGTACAATTCAAGAGGTTTAGGAAAATGTCATTACACGGAATAAGTGTACAGTTGGCTAGGAATTTTTTGATAAAGGCTTGGAATCAACAAACAAGATTTTAGCGATGCAAATTACCGGGATGGACATATCAGAAATATTTGGCTTAAATTTTTAGGTCAATTATACCCTTCGTTTCTGTTAATTTTAAAGTATCCTGCAAGTGTCCTAGCAATAGAATCGAAAGGATGGAAATGTTCCAGGTAAAGAGTGCATCAACGGTGGGAGCTTAAAGTTCTCTATGATCGGTACATGATTTTATAGTGTGAGCGTAAATCGATACATAAGTGAATTTTTATAGAGAACATAGAGATTGACATGAAAGATAAAAAAATGATGTGAAGACATGATTGCATACAATCACGTCTTTCGGTGTAGCCTTGGCAAGTGGTGAAACTTTTCTTGGGCACACTAACTTGAAATTAAAGTCAAGGTGGAGAATTGTGAATGCTAATTGCATTTGATTTATTTTTTACATGCTTGAGAAAGAAATTGATCAAGACATGAGCATGAAGTAACATTTGTGATGGCTTGCAAGTTAAGCTTGACTTGATGTGCAAAAAGGGTATGGGCAAGACAAGTCCTCTCAAAGGATGGGCAAGGTAAGTCTTGTCCAAAGTATGGAGACCCATTCTTGCCATGATGAAGCTCCTTCAACCTATTTACAAGAATGACATATGCTTAAAGCCTATAAATAGGCTACTCCTACCATTTGGAAATTCATCCCAAACACCATGGCACAAAATTTGTCAACTAAGGCAGCAACTTTAAATTCGCTTTTCATCAAATAAAACCAAACACCACGAGAGTAATCATCCAGAATAGTAAGACAATTTGAAGCTCTGAAGTTGCAGGAGTGTTGTATGGACCCCAAACATCACAATGAACTAACTAAAACAAATGATCTGCTTTATTGAAACAGAGAGGAAAAGATGCTCGTGTTTGTTTAGCTTGAAAGCAAATATCACATGAAACGTCGTTGATATTAATTGTATCGACAAAAATAATCATAGGTAAAATTGACAGAATAGAAAAAGAAACATGTCCAAGACACGTGCCAGAGAGCAGATGACCCAACTATAGAAGCATGACAAACCTGAGCCTTAGAGCGAAATGTCTGAAGCCAATAGACCCCTCATTGTTGCTCACCTGCTCCAATCACTGTCCACGAAGTGCAATCCCGTAACACACAGAACCTATCAGTCAATGGTACAAGGTAAGAGAGTTCCTTTGTAAGTTGGGAAAACGATAATAAATTGACAGTCAGATGAGGAATATATAAGGCATTAGAGAGACGAAAGTCTCCCCGTTGAAGAGTTATCTTACATCTGATACGGTCGAGAGAAAGCCATCAGACAATAATATGCTGAAGGGAGAAATAAAACCTATATCTTCTAGGAGATCAGCATTCTCGTTCATATGATAGGAGGCGTACTTGTTTCAAGAATCCAGGAAAACATATTTTTACCAACCGATTTTTCAGATGTCGAAGACCTATTCAAGGAACGAAACAACTATAAAACCGTAGCCCATTGCTCGTTGGAGAGAAGCGGACTGAACCCTTGGCGATCTTGTGCTGTCAACTGAAAGTTGGCAGGAGTAGAGGCAATGATGTTGACAGGCGCTGAGGTTGCGCAGACAACGATAGCTTGGGCAGTACGTAGTATTGACGTCAGTCATGATGGCGGTAGGTTTAACCGGGACGGCCAAGAAACATAAAGTGTTTAAGGATTTGGCTATGATATTATGATAAAAATAAACAAAAGCAGAATTTGTGGAATGGTTTTTGAGTATTTCTCAAGCATGTTTAGGTACGAGACATACTAGTGAGGCTAGGCTAAGCTAATTACATTGGACATGTCGGATAAATATATACAAATATATGTAAATATATTGGGTTTTCAAAAAATAAGGAAACTACTTGTACTCATCTTTGTTTCTTTTGAAATAGAATGATGTTGTTTTAATAGTACGCGAAATCTGCTACGCACGAATATTTACATCAAGTTCATAAGTTATTTCAGGTTTTTTCTGAAGTGTATCTTTATTGGTTGTTGGTTTTTACATCCTACTTTATGTATATTGGTCTGTACCTTTTAGGATTTATCTGGTTTATTCTCTCTTATATTTTACTCATTTGTTTATCTTGTACAATCTTAAGTTGTATGGCTAATAGGTACTGCTATACCGGCTTTTGTGGAGGGCTTTTGTGCTTTGCTTGTATGGGGGTTGGATTCTGGACAATTTTCTCTTTTCGATTATTACCGATAATATAGAATGACATGTATTTCCCTAAAAAAAAATAATAATGTAGAACTGCAGATACAAATCTTTTTCAAAGAAATGAATAAAATACTAACAAATATTATCTCTTGATATTTAATTTATAATTTTATTTTTTTAAACTTTTGTTATGTAAAACAGAATAATTTAATTATAAATTATAAATTAATATGTATAATTTTTAAATATTTTATTATTATTTATTTTATAAATTCTTACTAGTAATAATTTGAATATCGATGATATCAAGAAAGAAAAAAAGATAGCAGTGAGGGACCGGTTGTTATATCTCGGAAATGTGATACAGGTTTCACGAACCCACTTGACAAATAACTATTTTGTTCAACGGTCTGATTGATGTCCACTAGAAAGCTCTATTTATTTTTGGTTATATATACGCTATTCTAAGTTCTAACCATAGACCAAGCTGGTAGGGGAGGAAAACAGTGCAATTGAATAAACTAATTAATCCAGATTCTGTAGCAGGATTTACCAGCAAGTGCTCTATATGGCCTCCACGGCCATTTCTTTCCCCGCCGGAAACCATTCATCAAATGAACGGCAGATGGCACCAAAGCGGCGAAAACACCAGGTGCTTTTACTTGATCAACCATTTTTTTTTATTATTCTTAATGCTTGTGTGGATCATACTGAAAGAAACATGTGGAAGTGGAACGGAGGTGGAGGAGAAGGAGGAGAGATTATAATATTCACTCCGTTCCTATTTAATTTAATTGTTAAGTTTAATTTTCAAATTTTGGTTTGATCTAATTTTTTACTAGAAAAAATTATTTAAAAAATTTGAAAAAAAAATATTTTTAGAAATTAAAAATGTTGATTTACTTTAAGTTACTTAGGATGATATCAAAATGTTGAAGAAAAATAAAATAAATTAAATATTGAAAAATAAACATAACTATTCCATCCGTCTGCCATTAATTGAGCCATTTATTTTGATAATTTCAGAGTATTTAATTTATGATTTTTTTTCATGAATCTTTGAACATTTTGGTTAAATACTTCATTTACATATCATAATTTGTAACATTCTTTTTCTAAATATATTAATTGTGATTTTTTTCAATTTTTAAAATTTCTGTTAAACATTGAATCTTAAAACAAACTTTATTCGTCCCTTATTAGTTGCACATATTTAATTTTTAAAATTTTATATAACTCAAATTTTCACAACAAAAAATCTATTAAAATATTTTTAAAAAAATATTTTGAAACTTTAAGAATTTGTATATATATACATATTTGTTTTTTAAGAATTTAAAAAAAAAAACTATTCTTTGCTAGAATTTAAATAAAAAATAATATTAAAATCAAATATATGTAACTAATAAAAGACGAAGTGAGTAAAAGTCAAATTATTCAATTAATGACCGACAAATAGAGTATTTAAAAGAGATGGATGGAGAAATTCGTTGGATTAAGTTATTTATCTGATTAACAATTTAGAATTCATTGAAATTTATGTTTTGATGATGGTTTTTCCAGAGGAGAAGGGCGATTGAGAGGAGGATGGAGAAAGTGAGGAGAGAGATGAAGGAAATAAGAGAAGAACAGAGGAAGATAAGAGAAGGGCAGAGAGCGGTGCAGGTGAAGTCGAAAGTGGTGGGTTTAGAGTGCAAGAGGCTAAGATTCATGACTGATGCCATCTTGAAACAGAGCGCCATGACGCAGCAGCGCCTCGGTCTCATGTTTGGCATTCTCCGAGCTAGAGAAAATAATGATACCGCCACCGCCAACCAGTTGGCTATGCGCCTCCGGTTGGTCTCATCTTCTCCTCCATTTTTGCAGGATTTAAAGAAGATGAACATGATCAGATCTCTTTTCTAAATCGGCTCGAGTTTGGTTCGAATTCTATTCGAGCCTAAAATCAGGCTTCAGTTCGGTTCGTGAGAAGTTCGAGTTCGGCTTGATAATGAATTGGTTAGGTTTGTTTCAATTTGGCTCGATCAGCTCGAACCGAGCTCGTGAGCTCGAAATTCTCAATCTATGCAATAATCTGTTAGTTGTATCAGAAAATTCGATTAATGGACCAAATATCATAATTTTATTGAGAGTCAATTTTTTTTAGAAGGGATAAGGATCTACGTACTATATAGAGGTAGAAAAGACTTAATTAAAAATACATTTTAGATATTTTACATAAGTTCGTTAAGACTCGTGAGCTTTTCGAGCCGAATATCTCAAGCTCGAACTCGGCTCGTTAAGTAAACGAGCTTAAAAGTGGGCTCGAGCCGGAGGCTAGTGAAGCTCGACTCGTTAGAATTCGAACTCGAGCCGAGCTCGAGCCGGCTCGTTTCATTTCTCACCCCTATAATATGAAAAGTTTTAAAATAAGATTTTTCATTTTAATAATAGAGTTCTCCAAAATTTAAAAAATAATTTACGTTAAAAAAAATGTTGCTAGGATGGAGGGAAGTCGTTATTGGTTGATTGCGAACCTATTAATTACTAACAGAGTCGGTCCTGAGATTTCAGGGGCTCGAAGCGAAAAGAATAATCGGGAATCCCTGTCAAAACTATATTTACATAATCTTTTACTTTAAAAATATGTGTATTCACAACATAGCAATAAAACTCTCAATAATAATAAAATGCTAGTATAATGTTTGAAACAAAAATATCAAAATTACAAATATTAGTATATGTTACTCTAAAACTGTCATTCTTGTATTCTTGGAAGTAAAATTATCAATTAAACATGACCACTTAAGTGTAAAAATGAGTTCTTAGTCTTGTTTTTTTTTTTTTTTTTTTTTGTTAATTACAATATAAGGACTGAAAAATTATAGAAATATGCTTACATAACCTATATTTAGGAACTAGTTTAGACCATATACCTTAAAAATTAAAATTTTGGGCATTCAAATTTGGGGGGCCAAGCACCAACCTACTCCGCCTGCCCCAAGACCAGTCCTGATTACTATAATTGTCATATCCAGTAATAAATAGTTGTAATCCAATGATTAATAGTGATAACACGAATTAATAATGACATGTTACATATCCATAAAAAATGACTTCGGTCTCGTTTGGTAACAACTTTTTAAAACTATCTTTTATATTTTGAAAAACTATTTACGGGTAGAGTTTAACGTTTAGTTGTAGCTGTTTGATCTTGACCATTAAAAAATTATCCAAAACACTATAGCTACTTAAAAAAGTTATTGCCAAACGGCACCTTCCCTCCACCCCAATAGGAGAAAAAAATTGTTCTTTTTTTAACTAAACTTAGCAAGTGAGGTTAGCTTAACACACCCACAAAAATCCACTTGAGGTATCCAGAAAAAACTACAATTAACACACTTAACTATGTTTTGACACTATTAATTACTCTCTCCGTTTATTTTTAATAGTTACGTTTATTTTTTAACATCTAATTTATATTTTTTCTTCTTCTATATTTTGGCATATAAAGTTATATAACTTATATTCATAAGATAAATCAATGTGTTTAGTTTCTGTAAATATTTTTTTTTTATATTTTTTGAGAAATTTTTTCTTAGTAAAAAAATAAATCAAACAACAGTTCAAAAGTTAACTATTAAATAGGGATGGAGGGAGTATATTTTTTGGTCCAAGTACTCTAATGATCCTATACATTTAAACTATATGCAAATGTACCCCCAAAGATTGTGTTTCTTTGTTTAGAGTTAAAAAGTTTCAAATAAACTTTATGTAAGTTTAGTAATTAACTCAATAATTTATTAAATTTATGGATGAGGTTAACGGTTTAAGTGGTTAATTGTAAACATCGCTAAACATAAGAAGGAATATAGAGGGATTTTTTTATTCTTTTTTATAACCGATGGATGTCACTGTAGGTTTAGATAAAGTTTAAATTGAGGGGGTAATGCTCTTGCTCATGAAACAATATATATTGTTTTTAGAGAAAACGGACTTTCAAAAAAAATAATACCTAAAACATTACATTTAACTGTTGGGTTTTCTCCTTGCGGGATTGTTTTGCAGTGAGCTCATAACATACAAAACTCACAAGGGAGCTCCCTGATTGCGCCCTCCCCACTAATTCACTGAATTAATCTTGTACATTGTGCTCGATCGAGAAGAAACGTACATTTGCAAGTTGCAATTCGCTCGTGAGTTAAGTGATCACTTTATCTTGAATGGGAATACACTCAATTCTATAGTGAGTAAGGTTCAACCGATTCTAGAGTGAGTTTTTATTTTTATTTTATTTTGTATCTATGCAGATTCTAGCGTGAGTAATGTAAAACTTATTCTGAGTCTTTTTACCAAAACAGATCCCAAATTTAAACTATATTCTTTTACGTTTTTTTTTTTTTTTTTTTTTTAAAAGCAACATCAATTCAATTGATAAAAGGGATTTTACTGTGAGAAATAGAAGAATCCCCAAATGTTACAAGAAGACGAGAAATGTTATATAGAGACGAATTTTGTAGTGAAGTGCAACAAGAAAATAATAATAGGGGGGTTACACACAATTCCCTATTGCTCCTAGCTAGGGGATTATTAAGCCACTCTCCCCAAGAAATTGAGAATTTATTCCAATAGTTTGAGATCATAAGAATGAGAGCATTTGGATTGAGAAGAGCCACTCACTTTGCGGATCAACGTGTGTTCTTTGTGCATCAAATCATTCCGATTTTACTAGATTTTCTATGCTGTGATCATTTGGATAGCGCATTATGCATTACAAATAAAATATGATATGCATATTTAGTGACATTTATTTGTGTATTACTAGATAGATATTATAGTGGTAGAAGAAAATGTCATAAAAAAATTATGAACACTTAGTGACACATCATGATCAATTGTCACAATAGGACATACTCTTATTGACATATAATGAATTAATGTCACAGTAAATTCAATATTTTAAAAATTGAATTTTTACTAAACGCCACTAAAGGTTAAGTAAAAAGAAAAAAAAAATGAAAAAAAGAAAGAAAAGGAAGAAAGCTCGGGGAGAAAGAAAAGGAAGAAAGGTCGGGGAGAAAGAAAACTTTACCACATTTCGACGACCCTCTCGCCACATTCCGATGACTCGAACTTCACCACCGCCGCATCAGCAGCCAAGCATCCATCGGACCTGACCTGTTGATCCTCTCACCGATCGGAGTCCGCCATTGATCCTCTCATCACATCTCGCGCCATCGGAGTCCGCCGTTGATTCGTCGCTTGCTTCTGACCCGTCGATTGCTTTCAACGACTTGCGTCGATCCCCTCTCATCTCATCTCGGCTCTCAGCTTCATCGTTCTCTCTTCTTCAGGTACGCATTGTATCAAATTCTTCATTCGAAAGACAGGTGAGATTTTGTCCCGTTATTTAGTTTCTTTTCTTTTCAGTTTAGAAATCTTTGTTGCACACTGGTCTATTTGCCACTTTCATTTGCGCTATTTTATCTTCACCGAGATTTGAAAAGTTGTGAGCATG
>JBBYHH010589046.1:0-10657 GCA_038382905.1 Daphne laureola
CCGATGTCGGGTACCGAGACGATTAATAGGGGTCCACCAAGTCCTAAATATTTATTGCTTTTACATTAGTCCTAAATTAAACCTAAAAATTAGTCCTAAAGATCCGCTAGAATTTTATCATGCAACCAAATATTAAATATTTATTCCTCTCCTTTCACATTTCTTTTTATTGCTTTAAAATATTATTACAAACATTTTTTATATTAAAGCTAAGGGAATAGTGAGTATCTAAGTGAATTTGAATTACATTCTTCTAAAAAATAAAATAAAATAAATAAGAGATAAAAAAAAATGTGCCCCCACATACCAAAAATTCTAGGCCCGCCACTACCTCGGATGAGTTAAACCTACAATTATCCTCCTCGAGTTTTCTAATCCTACAAACCCCTCACAATATCTCTAAACCTACAAATACCCCATGTTACTAACAAATGTTAGTTTGCAGGTGAGAAGACCCTGATTGACTCCGCCACCGACTCTTCTGTGAACGGGCCCATCCTATATGGCGAATTAGAGCCCTAACGATACAGCCCCATCCGTAGTGGGTCAAGAATCTGCCTATCGATTCGTGCCCCAGAACTTGGAACTGCGGTGTCCAGTCTTTCTAGATCAGGCATTGATCCATGAATCGCGTCTCGAATCCGTCTGGGGAGCAAAGTCGTAGATGATCGTCGATGACCTGAGGAACAAAGTAAGGCTGTCTTCGAGGCGGTCGTGGGCTTTTTTTAGGTGGGGGACTTGGTGGAAAGGGATGTCGGAGGTGGCCTCAGCCACCGACGAGAGGTTGGGGCTTGCCGGTAGAGGGTATTTTTGGGTTCAAATTAAAGTTTACTTGTGGGTCTCACCATTAAAATGGGAGAAATGGTGTTTGAGTAATGACAGGCGATATGTGCAGGCTTAGTGATATCTGGAGTTTTTTGTGTGTATGATTTAAAAAATTGAAGGGGATAATTGTAGGTTTTTTGAAAAAAAATAATGATTTTTTTCTAATAATAATTTGAATCTCTCACAATATCGAAAGGGAAACACATCAATTTTTAAAAAATGGGTGGAGTAAATAAATATACAAACGTAGAAAAAAAAAAAAAAAGATATGAGCTTATACTACTCTTCGATCTACACCCTACCACACTCAATAAAAATTAATTTTCTTATGCATGAGTGTGTAATATCAATTTCTAAATGTTATTGATAGTGTATTACCAATTTGGGGCAAGATAGCACGACATGCAAGATGAGATAAATGAATTATTGAGGCGTAGAGGAAAACAAGAGGAATGTGTGTAGAAAGCATATTTTTTCATGATATGCACCACCAAATATATAGGGTGGTCTGAAGCCCATTACAAATTACTTGATCTTTCAGATTTGTGTTGTAAATGCGGTTATGTTTATGGGAGTTGTTACAGACGTTTTGATCATATTTGACTTTAGAAGCAATTTAATTACGGGATAGATTACACGTCATTGATATGTCCTGCGAGACCCCCCTAGATGGGGGAGGGGGTCGTATGTTAACTTATTCGATGAGGTTTCGTGGATGACCCCTCGTATTTGATCTTGTGTGCATTGGGTTAGGCTTACTGCACGATATATATATATATATATATATATATATCAATTATGTAGTTAATTTTAGTAATACATTATACATTGTAAATTTTACTTTGTTTATTTTTTATTATAACATTTTTCTTTTTGGGACGTCTCTAAATCTTTGAAATGTTTATTATTTAGTAAATTTTTCCAAGTAAATATACAAATTTATCCTTTTAACTATAATTTTTTGTTTTTTTATTCTCTAATTTGACAACACTAACTCCAACAACTTCTCTTAATACCTCGATTAACATAAGTTTGATAAAGTTCACCATGAGAGGAAAGGGATGGGTCTTCGTGACCTCCATGGTGTTTGCCCGAGCTGCTTCCTCCCAGGGATGGAGCGTCGGGCTCCTAAAAAACACTCTTACGCTCAAATCAGTTTTGGAAGCAAGCCAAAGATTCTACTCTTCCAGTAAGTACTAGGATGATGCCAAACAAAGTACTGTAGGTGGAGGCATTAGATGGGGAGTACTTGTTAGGGACAGTTGGAATGAAAAGTGAGTCCATCAGAGGGAGTAATTTCAAGGGGAGATGTTTGGACCGGGTCCAAGCCCAGCCCAGCCCAGCCCAGCTAAAGCGTGTCTGTCTGTCTCCCGGAAACAAACAGGGACCTGTTCAAACAAATCACCCCAGGTTTGGATTCGATAAGAAAGAACAAGTCAGTCTTAGAAACACACAACACAACTCTAAACATGTTTCCGTACAATAAATATTAAAATATTTGATTTTTGAATTTTTATTTTATTTAATTCTTTAATAAAAACAAGTTCCTTAAATAAATTGAAAAACATATTTTTAAAAATTAAATATATTTATTTATCTTATATATATTTATATATATTATTTAATTTTATATATCAAAATATAAAAAATATATATATATAAATTAAATATTAAAAAAAATAATAGTTATTAAAAACGGACGGAGAGAAAATAGGTAATAACTGCTCCTGCTGCATTATTGTCATAATCTCAGTCTAATGCCGCGTTGGGTACTACTGGGGTTCACCCTCTATAAATAAAAACTGAAACCACCTCCATTTAAATAACTATACTACCAGCCCGTGCTCTGTTTTTCCTCTGTTTTGATCTGTTCTCTTCCATTCTGAACATTCCTAGCTCCAGAAATGGCGGCGAATGCGGTGGCTTCTCGAAAGACAAACACAAACCCTCGCCGGATTCCGAAGAGGGGTCGAGTTTTAAACACTATCCTCCGCCTCATCTTCTCTGCTTGTACTACTACTACTACTCTCTGTTTCAAGAAACAGAGGAGGAGGAGGTCCAGTAAGATTAGATAGAGAGCATGCAGTTCGCTTAATTAATTCAGGACCCGTTTATGTCTTGAGCAACAATCTTTCTTAATTAAATTAGTCTGAAATGTATATTGTAATTAGGTTAACAATTTTGTATTGCACTGCATGTTTCGTTTCGTTATGTATAATAATGTTAACTCGTTTAATTTAATTTCTGAATTATAAAACGTATTAATTCAGTCCCTGAACTGTGTAAGTTAATTCGGTAACTCGATCACTGAGACTCTAACGGTGTTAATTTTTTAACAAATGAGTGACCTATTTGTAGGAATTTAAAGCATTTTGCTGCAAATACTTAAGTTCAAAACTTCAATGGGCTGTAGTGGCAAACCCTACTTATCTGTTTAACCCGATTCACCCACCCAAAAAATCAAGTGACATAATATTTTTATTAGATCTGATAGATTTAGGGACTTTAGGTATAAATTAGAAAGAATTATGATCATAATAGATATTTTATCTAAGATTAACTAATATTGATACAATTAAATGAATAAAGTGTTTGACAATATATAATTAAAAGACTGAATTAACACGTTTTATAATTTATGAATTAAAGTGATTGAATTAATATAATTTAGGAAACCAATAATAAAGTAAAAAAAGAAAAGGTTTGAAAGTTCGTTAATGCATGTTGTAGACAAAAAGGTTTGACGTAGCCTCCAAATATTCGGAGGTACGCACTTCAACCCCTAAGTTTCCACTTATGACCTCTGCATACCCTGTACTTTGTAAAATGGTTGTGTATTATAACAGAAAAAGTTGTATCGGAAAAAAAAATAATACTATTCAAGTTACTTTCTGTTTCCCAAAAGAAATTGTCTTTCATTCTTCAAAAATAAATGAAAAATATTTTCTGTAATGTTAAACTTTGATTAAAAATAAACAAGCACAAAGCAATTTATTGGGCTTGAGCTGACCTATCATGGGCCTTTGGGTTTTATGGAGTGAACCATTTCCCTATGCCCATTGTTTTAAGGTAAAAAAAAAAAATTCTATAGAACAACAAGTTAAAGAAAGAGGGCCCAAATTTATCGATTTTTTTTTAAAGGGACTGACTTTCATTCTATATCAAATGATTATTGTCAAGAACGACTAAGGCAGGGAAATCGGTGCCTAATCTGATCTACCTAAATACTCTAAGTCACGACGAGCAAGATAGTGAGCAACACCATTGAGGTGTTGCCTCACAAAAATTAAAAGTGTTCCTAGAAAGAAAAGAAAGATAAAATCTAATGTCTTCTCCAACAACTCCAAAGTAAAAAAGATAGGGAACATGAGAGCTATGAAGCTCATTAACCAACAACTGTGAATCCGATTCAAAGATGATGTTCAGCCCATCCATGACAATGAGCTTCATGAACTTCGGAGAAAAATGCTACAGCATCCAAGTATAAGATATTAATTCCCGTATACTCAAAGCAATATGATAGAGTGAGTCCTTGCTATCACACCAATCGATGCTTTACTAGTAAATACGTGTATATTGTGTCGCGTCAACATTAACTTTAACTCTCCCCTCCGACGATGGTGACCAAGCAATGTTGGTAGCCAACCTTGGAGGCCGCAACATAGCCGTCTTATCTTAGGTCTTTCTCCATCCTGTAATCCAACTCATCATCTTAGCAACCATCGTTGATGGAAGTGAACAATGATACGTATGAACCATTGTATTATGATTTTTTATCAAGTAAATATATACTATTCTTAATCTTTTTCATGCAAATAAGCCAATTTAATGTGTATGAGAGCATCTCTCTCATTGTATCATTTTGTTATATGGATAGAGTGCAAAATTATTTCATTATGTTTTTTCACTTTAACATACATTCACTAAAGACAGATGAGAACTTTATTTGGAATCGGGCTTCTGCATTCCACTTAGGGAAGGGCATTTTGACCTTACTCGGGCGGGCCCCTGCTGACCCGCCCCATTCGGGGCGGGTTTTTAAGTGACCTGTCTCTGGGCGGGGCGGGTCAAGGTCCACAGCGGGATGGGTCCAGGCAGGGTGGGGCGACCCACACGGGTCCAATTCTGAAAATGAAAATTTACAACATAGTCCTCCAACTTTTTTAAGTATTAGAAAATGGTCCTCCGATTTTTTAAAAAATTACAAATTAGTCCTTAAATTTTTTAAAAATTTACATTTGAACCCAAAATTATATATATTTTTTGTCCCTCAATTTTATTAAAAAATAAAAAAAAATGACAAAAACTTTAAAAAGTTACACTTTAGTCACTATGGTGGAGCAAGTCGGATCAATGTGGATCGATCCACCAATAGAGTGGAGCGGGTCATGGAGCGATCCACCACAATACGGATCAGTGTGGATCGATCCATGGAGCGGGTCGACCCGCTTCAATGTCCATCCATGGACCTCTGTCAGGCCGTAGCCCGAACTCCACCGGATCGTCGCTGGAACTCTGTCGGGCCATCGTTGGGTCGTTGATGGAATTTTCGTCGGACCTCCGTCGGAACGTCACGGATATCCGTCGGACCGTCACGGATATCCGTCGGACCGTCGTCGGGTCGTCGACACACACACACACTTCATAAAAAAGTTCATAAAAAAGTTTCTCTTGATTAATGAAAATGAAACGTCTACAATAGATATGAAGAATTACTAGAAATTCACTTTCACAAAAAAATTTCTTTGAAAAAAAAAATGTAAATTTAGTACATTTTGAAAAGAAAAACTTTTAATATCAAATTTAGTATTTATATTTATTCAGGTAAAAGAATATTATAAAATAAATATATTTTAAAATGACATACAAAGTTATCATATTAAAAAATATATATATATATATTATTAGAATTGAGCGGGTCGAGTCAGGTCGGATCGATCCATGGGTACCCGTTAAAAATGCGGGGCGGGTCACAAGTCGCCCCATTAGACAGCGGGACGGATCTCTATCATGCGGGTCCAGACGGGTTGCGGGGCGGGGCGGGTCGACCCTCCCCAATGCCCATCTCTAGATCCGATCATGTTTCTCTGTTGAGAAGCCGAGAATCAGAGTTTGTGCATCTATATCCGATGGGTGTGTCAGTATTAATTGCGGTATCCCGCACCAAGCTTTTACAGATCGCCAGACATGAGCCACAAAATGACAAGTTAGTATGGCATGTGTAACTGTTTCTTGGTCGTGGTCACATATTGGGCAATCCATATTCGCTAACGGGACACCTCTGTGAACAAGGTTTGGCTTTGTTGGAATGAATACGTGAATAGCTCTCTAGATAAAAACGTTGATTTTGCACGGAACCAGCTTGCACCACTGCATGTTCATTTGGTTGCCTTGAATTCTCGGGGCTGTTTGTAAGATTCGCTATCGATCTCGTGGTATATTCTCCATCTTTGTTTAGCTTCCACCTCCAAGTGTCTTCTGAATCTTTGTTGGTTTTATCCCCAACCTCATCGTCGGAATAGCCCTGGCCTCGCCTTCGTGTTCTTCCTCACCAGCTCCAACTTCCTCCTCTCCATTCACAACCCCTCGCCACGAATTCCAACCCTCACCTCTCTGCCACGATGATATGAAGCTGTAGAGCCATCCTTAGTTGTCGGAGACGTCCAAACGGAAGAGAATCGAGCAAAACCCCGTTAGAGTCGTTTTCCTCTTCCACCGCCAAATTCTGTCGGAACAGCCACTTCCGACAGCGTCCACCACCACTAATCGCCGGAGCAGGCGACGACACACAATGGCCGAAGTCCGTCGTGAACCGTTCCGACAGCCGTTTGCCGCCACATCCTCTACTGCTAATCATAGGTTCGGACAAGCTCAAGAAGAGAGAAGAAGGATGCATTTCAGTAAAATTACTCCCTTAGTCCATTTCCCTCATCTTTTCTCATTTACTTACTTAAGTCCATAAGTTTCATAAAATCCACCTAAGCTACTTTGTCATTGAATATTCCACCAGATTCTCGCCGTCACTCAATCAAATGGTAAGACGGTACCAATAAACAAAGGAGCTGGTAAAATGTAACCAAAAGATATAAAACAGTGGCAAAACGGAACCCACAAACCAAAAAAGTGACAAAATGATACCTTTACCCAAATATTGATGACAAAATGGTACGATTTACTGAATTATTTCCCTTGAACATACAATTGATAATTAAACATTTCTAATTTCTAAATTTAATAGTATGTAAATATATATTTTTAAATCTTTTCTCTAATGAAAATTTAAATCAAATATAAAATTGAAAATATATCATTTTTGTCACCTTTTACAATATTGTTCATATTTGTATAATCCGTACGTTCTAGGATATAAATTATAAATATAAACAGATCAGGAATGCATTTATGTGTGAGCGCATTTTTCGGGCCGTTAACCGGTAGTGTATACTATAAATAGGGTGGTTACCATTTTTTTTTAAGCGCCAAATCACTTTTTCGAATATCTGCATCGCATCAACTAACACTCTCGAGTCGACTCTGTCATGGCTGCAAAACATCCTTCTCAAGAACATCCGCAACCGCCAGATCAAGAACCAAAAATGGAGTCCGAATCTCATCCTCTGCCAGCGGCCGATTCATCGGCAGACGAACCGGCGGCGGCGGAAGAAGTAGAAGAAGAAGGAGAAGAAGAAGTACCGGCTGCGGCAGCGGAAGAAGAGGAAGGAGAAGAACGCGATTTCATTGAACACTCTCGAGTCGACTCTGTCATGGCTCACGATCCTGCAAAACATCCTTCTCAAGAACATCCGCAACCGCCAGATCAAGAACCAGAAATGGAGTCCGATTATCATCCTCCGGCCGATTCACCGGCAGACGAACCGGCGGCGGCTGAAGATCCACCGGCGGCGGAAGAAGAAGAAGAAGAAGGAGAAGGAGAAGAAGGAGGAGAAGGAGAAGAAGAAGAAGAAGAACCGGCTTCGGAAGAAGAGGAAGAAGAAGAGCCCGATGTCGTTGACCCCCCCCACGTCGACCCTCACCCTAATTTTCCTCCTATTCCTTACAACTATGATTGGATGTTGGCTCCTGGCGGCCCTATTCGCGGCATCGAAGAAGTAGAAGAAGTGGATGTGGATGAGGAGCCGACAGTGGAAGGATTGGAAGGAGAAGGAGAAGGAGAAGGAGAAGGAGAAGAAGAATTGGCCGCGGAAGAAGAGCCAGAGGTGCTTGATCCACCGGCGGCGACGGAAGAAGATTTGGAGTTACCAGCTTATTATGAGGTTAGTTGTTAATGTTTAGATATTTTAATGTATATATTTTTTAAATATATATTTTTATGATTTTTTTTAATATTTATTTTTATAAATATTTAACTTAAATATTAAATCTTAAAATATAAAAATCAAATAATTTTTTTTAAAAAAAAGAGAGTGAGTAAATACACACATATCCACTACCCAATCCTAACCCACTAACACCAAATCAACTCTTGAGCCCAAACCCAATTCAACCCACTAAGTAATTACAGACTTACAGTTTACCATCTCAACACACATGTCTATTGGGATCCAATTAGTCTCTACCCAAAATCCTCATATCCCGTGTCCCAACCAATCAAAAAATAATAAACACATTTTTTTTTTTAACAAAAAATATGTTTATTATTTTCTGATTGGTTGGGATACGGAGACAAGAGGATTTTGGGGACAGACGAATTGGATTCTCTCTATTGAATTCTTCAATTTATGCTCGAGTTATGTTCCATAATTTTGTTTAATTATGATCTTCTTCTTTTTTATAGGGGGGTTTCTCTTTTAGATTTAGAAAGGGGAATAAATAATTCTACTTAGATCTGGATTTGTTATTTTTCTAAAAAAATAACATAAAAAATAGCAAATAGAAACTCTAAGAGCCCAATCAAAGTAAAGGAGGGAGAGAGAGAAATGAAGCGATAAGCTAAAAGTTACATAAGATAAGCAAAAGTTGAATGGCAGGATCTTTTAGCAAGTTGATTATTAACTGTATAATGTTAAATACATCTGTTTTTAAACTATGAGTATTGATTTTGTCATTTGCATATGCAGTTGAATGGCAGCAAGAGGCGCAGACTAAGGTAACTGGAGGTCATTTTCTCCATCCAAGAACCCACAAGTTTTGACTTTTGATATAAAAGTGCCTTTCCTTTCTTAGCTCAAACTCTCTCATTACTTCTGTAGGTTTGGTTTGGTTTGGTTTCAAGGTTATAGAATGATTTACTCTGTTTAGCCCCTTTAGACATGGTGCCATGCATAAACATTTGAATCTACAAGACATGGGAACATGGGGAAAAGATGTTGATATTGTTACTCCTAAGGAAAAAAGTTGTCTCCACTCCTTTTGCAGCCTGTGACAATGAAAGTGTCTAATTAATTGTGGCTCAGGAACTGAGATACACAGAAACAAGTTAACTTCTGTAAACACAAACGTGCACACACATGTCCATACATGCTTTATACTTACTACTGTAGAAGAATGCAAAATAGAATAGAGTATGACATATATATTAGGGTATGACATATAGCACCATGAGCCTGGATTGCTCATTGAGGACAACTTCTTGAAGTTCAACAATGCAAAATGCTTTTATGTAGATAGTACTATATTAGGGTATGACATATATATTCTGTACTGGTCAACTATGGCCCCTGAAGCGTTTGGGTCTCTCTTTAGTTGCAATGTATTTCAGACACAGTGAACACCTTAGGTGAAGCACAGAATTTGCAGTTATAAATTTCTCTTTCTACCCAGTCAACCAACCTAAAAGACATGTTATGTTGATGTAAGTGCATATCTTGCTTAACAAAATGCTTGATGCCGGTGATAAAAATTTCAGAGAAATTGAAGTAGCAGAAGCCTGATAGCTAGAGAGCACTGAGACCCCTAGCTAGGTCCCAATTTTCTACCTCCTCTGCACAATCATACTATTTAACTCTAAGAGTTGAAGAGTGTAGCATGGTTAAACAATAAATAGATGGTAATTAAAGCTGAATAGTGAAATCCTGCTAAAATTGCCAAAACATATCAAAACCCCATTCACCAGACCAGAGTGAGTAGTGTTTACTTGTTCAAAGAGATTATCATGTGATGAGTGAAATAGATTAAGAAGTTGAAAGAGTAAGACCAAGGAGAAACAAATATACCTTCTGCAATCGAACTCGATCTAATTAAGATAAGCTCTCACCCCAAAACTGAGCCCTACTCAAGATCCATCTGATACAGTAACACGACGAGAGGATCTTGCCCACATCCTGAGAATTCTTCTTGAAAATGTGAACCCTTTAATCACGTGTAGCAGGAGGTGAGAGCTTTCGGGAATGGAACAGTATCAGAGAAAGGAGAGAGCTTGAGAGAGAGGAGGAGAGTGAGAGAGAAGAGGGACAGAGAGAATTGATGATTATATTTTTTCTGCCTTTCATTCCTTTCACCACTAAGACATATACTCCTGACATTCACACAGACGACAGAAGAAATCACCCGTCGTCGCTGTACACGCCAACCCGCTTCTCTCTCTTAATGAGCACGCAAAATTTTGGCGCCAAAATAAAAAGAGGGGGAAATTTGAGGCTTTTTTTTTTTTTTGGATTAATTGGAAATGGTATAAAAAATTTCACCTAGGTGAAGAATAACTATTCTAATTAAAATTGAATAAATAAATAAAAAAACCGGTAATCTTCTTTGGTAGGCCGACAAAAAGAGTGAATGGGAGCACTATTCATAAGGGTAAAGTTCCTCGAGGTTGGATATCATATATATATATATATGAAGTGTTGTGCCAATACTGATGGAAATTGGAAATTTA
>JBBYHH010589157.1:0-10656 GCA_038382905.1 Daphne laureola
ATAAAAGAAAAAGTTTAGGTACCTTAAAAAATCATTTTTTCTAAAATTCCGTTAATTTTAATATTGACTTAGCAGTAAAGGACCTGAATGAGACAAAATATGAAGTTAAGGGACTCCAGTAAGATAAATTCTTAAAATATGACCTAAATAGAACATTTAACAAAGTTAAGGGACTAACGGTGCACTTTATCCATTTTAACAATAAGGCCGAAAGGGTTTTATTTTTAAACAATAAGGTTAATTTTATTTGAAAAACATCTCAACAAAACAAGTCATATTTGAAAGGAAATAACACCATAAAATGGTGTAATAGTACATGAGCTTAACATTTAAACTAGGACCTAACATGAAGCTAGGACGAGAGTGACAAAGTGACATCGGATTTCCCCAATCCTGCCTATAGAGGCTCACAAGCACCATCATTGTCATGACGGAATGACAGATAGGTATGCGAGTCCCAAACACCCCTAATATGTTCGCAACAAATAAAATGGTGTTGACGCGTCATAGCGATGCGCTGACGGGAAAACCACGAGAATCACCTACACCTGATTAACAAATGCCAAATAACAGACCATAAATAAACTAAAAGCAATAAACAAACCAGAAATGATCCAAAATAGAGTTACTAACAAAACAAAATAGACTTTGAGTCGTAAGCAAAACCGGAGTAGCAGGCCGACCCTTTACACAACAAACTCTTATGCCAATAAATCATGGCTCGAAGCGAGGTTGGGATACCCAACCTCGCCTTCTCATTTCCCACAAGTCCCTTTGCTTCCTCTTCCTCTATATGCAACAAAGAAAGAAACTCCACGGGCTTGTCTCCTAGAGTTACCGGCAACACACGCCGGACCATCCACACCAATCTTACTTGAACCCCCTCACCAGCCCTTTGAAGCCAACCTCCAAATAACCATAGCAAAATCCGTATCATCTGGTGATGACTCCATGTTGATCGAAGCAACGGAGGGAGGCGCGGACCAGATAACGTGGGAAGACCGGATGAGCCAGTGGATTGCGGCATGATGGCAGCAGGTTGCGGCACGGTGGCAGCGGATTGCGGCATGGTGACAGCGGTTGTGGTAGGTCAGCGGCGGCAGGGGGCTTGAATTGAAAAAGAAGAAGAAAAATGGGGAAAAACCTTCATCATGATGATGGAAAGATTGAAACCGTGATGAAGAAGATGACGTGATGTTGCAATGGAGCGGAGAGACCGAAAATGATGGACGACAAGTGACGACGATGACTCAACTTGGAGAGCAAGTCGCGTGCTGCTCTCCCTTGAAATTAGGTTAAGGCCGAAATGGATTACTGACATTAATTTAACTTGATTTTGTTTAATTTCTGGCTACAAAAACATAAAAGAACTGTTTTTATTAGAAATAAAATAAAATAAAAGATAATAAGAGGTGACACTATTCTCTCATCCTTTTACCCTTCTCACAAGTGATTTTTTTGACACGCATCTAGAGAGTATATATATATATTATACAAATGGGATAGGGGGTTGAGATACTGGAGATTCGAATTCAAGAATTCTTACAAGTGTTCACAAGGGTATTGATCACTAGATCAAGTACTCATGACTCTAGAGAGTATATTAAATACTGACGAAAGAACAGAACTCAGACCTCCAAGATAGAGAACCGAGTAGGATGGGTTAGAGTACACTGCAATCTGTGAGTTCCGCATCACACATCATAAATTCAAAGGTTTACAATGAGTGGCGAAGTCAGATTTTTTTTCTTCAGGATGACGGGATTCTCTTAAATATTGTACTTCCTCATTTCTTAATTGATATATTGCAACATTTTATTTTATGATGAATATTAAGATGAGTAAAAAGCTATAATTTTTTCTACAAATACCTCTAAAAATAGAAGAGTTGAGTGAACGAAGTTAGTGAAATTATTGAAATCAAATCAGATAAAAAAGAATAAGAGAACAGTTGAGTTATTGAAATTAGTAAGTTCAAATAAGATGATAAAAGAATAAGATGATAGTTGAATGCAATTAGTCATATCAATCTAGAAAATAAAAAAGTAAGAAGAAAGATACTAAAAAATTATAAATTGGTAAATTTATTAAGAAAGGTATATTAACTAAGGAAAGAATTGAGAAATATCTCAAAAAGTAAAATATTGCAATAAAAACTGACAAATGATTAACTATTTAGAAAACCTTATTCAAACATTTTAATAGTACACTCTGCTGGCAGTCCTGTAAGTTTGGGGTTTATCCTAGTATAGTTTTAAGAATTTGTCTCACTTTAATCCTGTAATTCAATTGTGTATACCGTTAGTCCGTCCGTTATTTCCTCCGTTAAGACTGCCGTTAAAGTGGTAAAATTATCAAAATGTCTAGGTCTAATATTAAATTGAACACCAATCCCTTAAAAGAACTACAAATGAACCCTCACTAATTCTAAATTTACAACTACACCATCTCTATATTACCCAAACCCTAAAATTAGAAAAACATGATCCATATCTACATCAGAAGCGCAAGTAGTTCTCCCTCTCCCCAGCGGACCTATCCATCCCCTCCCTCTTCCCCGGTGAGCCCAGCCTCGCCCCGCCTACTGACGGTGTCAGCGTCGTCGTCATGCCCATCGTCGGCGTCGTCGATCCTGTCCCTTGTTGAAGTTGGAACCAGTAGCCAAATTCGTGTTCTCTGCTCTTCCTCCCTTGATTTCGAAGTTGATTTGAACTCCCCATCCTTGAATCGAATTTAACAGAAAATATGCATAACGAATCGCTCCTTCCAATCGATTTTTAAGCTCTAGGAAGTAAATCCCCAATTTTCCAAAAATCTCAGCTTCTACTTCCCTACCCGCCATCGTCTCCCGATTTTCATCGTCATCATCACCGACCATATCCATCTCTTATTGATCCGGACTGACTGCGTTTCTTTAGATCGTGTAATTTCATAATGGCTTCATCCTTCAATGGTAATGAAACAACCCTCTTGTTCGGCTTCCTCGGCGTTGTCACAACTCTCGTCTTCTCGTGTAATTTATTATCTATCTTATTCTCCCGTATTTTGTGCCTGCTTGCTTCAAGCTTGTCTTTTCTCCCGTATTCTTTTTTTGTGTGTGGTGAGAAATCTGTAGAAGATGAGATTGCAGAGATCAAGTTTTAGTTTCGACCCATTTAGTGTTGCTCCATTTATTTACTTAGATTTATATATTGCCTATTTGTCCGTTCTGTATCTAGATCTAATACGATCATGTTAGGAAGAATGAGGAAATGATTAAAAAGAAAAGCGGTTGTTCGAGATAGTGTTGGGCAAGGTCAGGGCATGGGGCATTCATGGTGTGGGTTGGGTATAGAGATGATGTGGTTGTAAAGTTTGTAATTTTTTTAAGAGATTGGTGTTAAATTTAGTATTAGACCTAGACATTTTGATAATTTTACCACTTTAACAATAATTTTAACGGAAAAAGTAACGGAAGGATTAACGGTACATACAATTGAAACTTACAGGATTAAAACGAGACATTCTTAAAACATAATCAAAATAAGACAAATTCCAAACTTCCAGAACTACCACTAGAGTTTACTCAATATTTTAACTCAAACGATTCTAGTTAGATGAATCAAAAGTGCTCAAATACTTGATACATATCGGTAATTACTTGATGGACTCTAAAAAAGATATCTTTATTAACTTCATTGATATACTATTCTTTTTGTCATCACTTGTTCAATGTTTATTTATTTAATTATTTCCTCAATTCTCCTTTACTTTTTTTTTTATTGTTTTGTTTTTTTAACTTATGTTCTTGATGATAGTCTCTTTTTTCTACAATTCTTATCCTCTTAAGGGATGTAATGTCCAAATTAGATAGAATTTGCCTTATTTTCTTATTTTCTACAAAAATACTGAAGTAACAAAGTCTCACATAGTTAAAGTGTTTAGGGTATGGGTTGGCTATTATTAAATTGAGATTAATTATTGTGAAGTTATAATTTGAGTTAATGTGATTATTTGGGTTAAATTATTGTGATTTGGATTTAATGTCATAAATTAATTTAAATATATATTATATGCCCCTACATTTAAAAAAAATTTAGGGTAGCAACTGCCACCCCATGTCAAACAATAGCTTTGCGAGTGTTTACAACTAGTTTATGTACCCGGCGTTGCACCGGGTTAAAGTAAAAAATAATGTAATATACATTTTACAATGAGACTTCCGTAGGACAATAATTAAAATTACAAAATTACTAATGCACTTTACCCGATATAGTTAGGTAGCTCGTGTGTTGTTTCTTTCTTCTTCTTCCTTTCTTTTTTTTTTTTTGAAGAGAAATTTCTTTTTTACCTTTTATTATATATTTAAGTATTAGAGCAATGACCCTTAAATCTTCAAATTTTATAATTTGGTCATATTTGATTTCTTAAATGTTGGTGATTTAATTGAAAACAAATAATATGTGAGAACTGCTAATTTGTAATTAGTAATTATAAGCATTTATCTAAGTTTTTTTTTTCCTTTTTACCCGCCAACCTAAGTTGTTCATCTCTGAATCTATGATTCATGTAATTTCTTATCTTCTCTTACATCAAATCATCTCTCATCCCATCTTAAAATTTCTTTATTGTGCTTTCTACTAAAAACTCTACCCATACCTACTCTCTCTAAAAAAAAATTATTTCTCTTCAACGATCTAGCAAAGCAAGCAATATTGAGATAGGTAGTCGATGCAAGGAATGCGTCAAGGAAGCTAAATTCAGAGAAATATGAGTTTCTCAAAAACCCTCGTTTTGCTCTCAACAACGACGTTGTTTTTAGCTTGCTCACTTCGGCGTTCTGCAGAAACTGTCGCTCAGTTGACGGATTGCTCACCTTTCCATCGTGTTGGGCGGTTCTCCCCCATCTGTCCGAAGCTTCGTGGTTATTTCAACGCACAAAGCTCTCACCGCTCAAGCTTTCACGATTCTATTGGTGGTGTTGGCTCGATGGGTTTAACCTCTTTGCTTTCCTCTCCCTCTAGTGATGGATAATTTTCGATTTTTGGACACTGAGCCCGGCGTGTCTCGCCGGCTCATGGCCCCGTCTACCATCGAGATGTCATTTTGGCCTGCACTTAGCGATAGCGCTGCCGCGCTTACAAATGTTTTCCTCTAGCATCCACGGTTGTAATACCTCAAAAATTCCCGACTCGAATTAGTACTATAAATCAGAGTAAATTTTGTTTTACTGTGTTTTATTATTTTATATACCTCATTCTTTTCTTTTTTTGTGTTGTTAGTTTGCATAGAAGTGAGTTAGTTTACTTATTAAATAAAGTAATTAATAAGTTAGTAGTGTTAATTAATTAATTAGGTAAAAAAAAAAAACAATAACAATAGATTTTCTCGTCGTTGAGCATCACTGTGAAATCTTATTTCTAACATCTCAGAATTTTCTTCAACATTAAATGGAGATTCACACGCCATGGAACGCCATGGAACCTTTGCCAACATTTACTATATGTATCTGATTGTTGAAGAAAGAAGAGATAGAGACAGGGGCAGATTGTTGAAGAAGGAAGAGATAGAGACAGGGGCAGACTCACCTTAAAGGGTGCGGTGACAATTACCACAACTCAAATTTAAAAAAAAATAGGATAATGGTGTATAAAATTTTATAAAACATGCATTTAAGTCTCCGTTGAAATTTTCTTACGCCCCCACTAAAAAAAAATTGTATTAATTGACTACTTATGCCCCACTCACAATAATTCCTAGCTCCGCCCTCCACAGAGAACATAAGAACAAAAGAAGAGAAAGAGGAGACAGAGAACAAAACGCGGACGTTTTCTCACCGTCGACGTTCAAACTCCCTCCTTCCATCCTCTGCCTCTTTCACCACCAATTTACCCAACCATCACCTCCGCCACGATGAGACGATGCCAACCCACCCTCTCTTGTCGCCGTAGGTGCGAAAACGGAGGGAAACCGAGCGGAAACCGGTTACCGACACGGACGCCATTTTATCACCAACCGGAGCTCCCTTGGCTGCAAGACCATCACCACCGCCTCCCTCGTCGACCGGCGATTCGGTGGAACCCAACTCCGCCTCGGAAATGCTCCGTTTCTCCTCCGCCGCCGCTTCCACCGCCGCCGGGGACAAGTCCGGCGAAGCTCACGAAGAAGACGAGTCTTCTTGCTTCCGTTCTGTTTTTGGGTAAGTTACTATCCTAGTCCTTTTCCCTTAACTTTCTTCATTTGTTCACTTAAGCCCCTTAATTTCATAAAGTGTCAGTCCAGCCTTCCACTAAGTTTAAAACCTTTCATTTTAGGCACTAAAGCTATACTTTTTATTTATTTCTTTTAAAATGTTTATTGTTTTATTTTTTTAAGCATGCTCAATTTTCTTTTAAAAGTTTTCTACTTTTATTTTCGTACTACAAACTTTATTTCTTATTTCTTTTTATATATAGTTGAAAAAGTGTTTATTCTTACTTTGACCTTTTGTTTATAAATCTCTTGTTAGTATTTTATAAATTTTATAAATTTTTGTTTTCAACCTTTATTTCTTTTAAAGTATTAAATATTATTTTTATGCATAAAAATTAATTGTTATGCCTAAAAGCCCTCAAAAAAATTCTCGGACCTTCCGTTTTGACCTAAACTTTACCTCAAGCTATCACAGACTATTAGAAAGCCGTAAAAGCCTCGGTTCTTTTCCGTAAATCTTACTGGTCGGTACCGGTGAGATTTAACTTGCGGAATCTTATAGAATATTTCATTAAATTCTTATCGCTAGGTTCTTGACGTCAAGCACCAGCTCTAACTGACGGTTCCGGACATTCTCGATTTTTTAGCCGACACATAATCCCGGATACTCCCAAGTAAGGGGGATAAGATGAGGTTTTTCATTCGAGTCATTTTATCTGCCTCATAAACAAAAACTTGAATAATGAACTCTAAGTTAAACAATTGGGCTTAATAAAATATTCGATCGGCCAACCCGGGTAGCGTAAATTATTTATTCATGTTACTTTATATTGCGACATTTAGAAGTTGTTATCACGTGGGTTGTTTGACTGACTGATTGATTGATATACATGTATGATATGTACGGTGGATGTTGTATGTAACGCTAGTATTCTGTTAGGACCGTTATGGAGAAAAACTCTCTAGTAGCATGATAGGTCCGTTAAACGAACTCTGCTAGTTTCATGATAGGACCGGAAATGTTAAAATGATATTAGTATTATGTGAAGGTGGTAGTATCATGTTTGGAATTGGAATTAAACGCTAGAATCATGATAAGACCGTAAAATTTACTACAAGCCGATATATAACAAGTTAGGCGCGGAAATAATGATTAAACAGGGTCGGTTAATAACTCACGAGATAAGAGCGCACATAAGTACGTCCACTATTAAAATGTAAATGATTGCCATGGCATCATACAAGTACAAGATCTCAAGTTGAAAAGTAGTAAAGTAGAACATTCCATCACACCTAAAGGCTTAATGATTAAACGGACTACTGCTCATGCATCACAATTGAATGTGGCATATTGTTTGATGTACTGCATCTCATGATTGGATTCAAAATGGAACAAAATGAATTTTCTGGACAAAATGTTTTTCCCAGGATAGGCGACACGTTAGGGCAGCTATAAAGACATAAGACCCTATGACTGACCCGACGTGTTTGATACCCATAAAAAATGACCTTACATGGCCCGAAATATTTTAAGGGGATAGGCGGCAGGTTAGGGGAGCTATGAGGACATAAGACCCTATGACTGGCCCGATGTGTCTGGTGCCGAAAACAAACGACCTTACACGACCCATCAATAGTTAAGACATGCGAGGTGTCGTGGATTCGGCCCTACGTGACTTAACTAAGCTGCAATTTTAGATGAGTGGTTCGGAACGAATGGTTCGAACCTATTTTATATTTATGTTGTGCTATGCTTTCCTGGATTGGTTGACATTCACGAGAGGCTCTGTCTCGGGGTAGACATTCCCGTACTTTTATGCATGAGCTCTGGCCTGGCGGCATCCTTAGTGGCTCTGCTTAAGGGGCATTCCTGAGAGTGTGGTGATGTACACACCCACCGCTCTAAGTTCATCTGGCGGCATGTTTTAAAAAATGGTTTCAAAATTGTTTTATGACCTTAGTGATTAAATCGAAGAGCATTTCTGCATTTAGATCTTGGTATAGACTAGGATTGTTTGATTTCTTGTTTATTTCATGTTAAACTATATATACTAATATGTTGGAATCTATTATATGCTTAGAATCATTATCCTTGAAATTGTTTATTTGAGGAAGCATTACGACCTTTGTGAAGGGCCTGTAATCTTTCCTCCTTACTAAGCAAATGGACGCTCACCCCTTAAATTACAGGTGAGTTTTACGGGAAGGATTACTATGCCAACCCTGTTGTCTCAGAGTACGACCAGACGTACTTCAAGGAGGAGCAGCCACCAGGTGGAGACGCGCTGTAACTTCTCGGCATGGCTTTCTGACTCAGTGGACTTGGGGATAATAAACTGAAATTTATTATCTTCTGCTGCACTTATCTATCTGTATTATTTTGTTATTGTGTAGCACCCGCGTTTATCGTTCTAGACATTTTTACGTAAATGTTTCTTAGTGTTTTATCCAACAAGTGGTATGTTCAAAAAGTTTCAATTTTCCCCTAAAACTTCTGGGTGGGTAAATGGGGGTGTTACATGTGCTACTTGGCACAGTCAATATGCACATCGTGCTGAGTCAACCAGTCCATGCCCAGTATCATATTGTACTTGGGCGTGTCCAATATCAAAAAATCTGACTGGATTTGGTGTCTTCCAATACTCAAGATGCACTCTTGCACCACCTCATTGGAAAACAAATGTTCACTACCAGCGGTGCGAACCATGACTATGTTCATCATATAAATGACAGGCAACTAAAGAGATGTCACACATCTCTGGGAAAGAACAGATATGGAAGCACCGGTATCAAAAAGTGCATTAACAGGTATATTATTGAAAACTATGATACCTGCCAACGCTCCGTGCTGTGAATTAACTGCCTGGGCTATCTGGAATACCCATCCTGGTTAGGCCTATGCCTGTACTGGTGGAGGTGGCTGCGCTAGCTGTGGCCTCTAATGTGGAGCTCTGAGTCCACCCTGGGCGTTGCCGCGCCCCCAAAATGCATTAGGCTGACCCCTCTGCTGGAAGTGCGGCTGTCCTCTGTTGCCCCTGTGCCAGTGGGCAATCTCTCATCCAATGATCTGCCGAACCGCACCTGAGGCACTGGCCTAACTGAAGGCGGAAAGTGTCGGAGTGAAATTTTCCACATGTCTGCCACTGTGGCACTTCTCTCGCTAGGCCCTTGCCCTTGCCATTCGGGCCAAATATGCCTGATCTGCCAGTCCTGCCTGACCTGTTAGCCCCCTAGGGCTCTGTAACTCTCCCACCACTCTGGGGTCGGGAAGGTGTGGGTCTTCCATGAGCATCCTCTGTCTCGAGCAGGGTGGCTTTCTGAACTGCATCATGATATGAAAGAATGTCAAATGGTATCAAGGCCCTCCTGATCTCCTGCCGAAGGCCTTGGATAAATCTCTTTGCCTTCTCTGCCCCCATGCCATCTTACTGCGGTACATACCGTACTAGCCTGTCAAACTCATGTTCGTAGCTAGCCACCGTCATGCTCCCCTGCTCGAGGTAACCAAACTCTATCTGTCTCTGATCCCGGACTGCGTATCCGATCCATCTATCAAGGAATAGGTGGGAGAACTTGTCCCACCTCATCCCGGGGTCTCGGTCATCCAGCTGTATATACCACGCTGCCCTAGAACCAAGCTCGCCCTTCCACCAGTCATATGCTCTGTCACGTAGTTGGAAGGCGCCTAAGGAGACCATCTGCTCCGAAGGAAGGTCTAGCTGCTCTAGTAGGTGCTCGATGTTAGTGTGCCATGACTCGACTGCCTCTGGTGTACCATTCCTCGTGAATTTAAGGGGACTGAAATGCTGGAAGCGCTCCATCATAGTGACTCCATCGGGAGCCGCAACTTGCTCGACCTGTGGCCTTTGGGCCCTTCAGGCATCATCCATACCCTCGACATCCTGATCTCAGTGACGTAGGCGATAACGACGGCCTCCATCTTTTCTCCTGTAGTGAGGGCGCACACTGTGGTCTGGATGCACCTCCTGAACCTCATCCTCCAAGCTAGGATCCCGGTAGTAGTTCTGGGAATGGATAAGTGTGGTGGCAGTGTCGGCATGCGCATCGGCACTCTCTGGCTCATCGGCCACGTAATCTGAATCCTGGCTGTCATCGTCCTCATGACCCTGCAGGTCCTGTCATGCGGGCGGGTTACCCTCACCCACTACGGCCATCACCGCATCTAGTACGGTCCTGATACCACCCAGTGCCTATAGTAGGTCATTCTGCACTGGTGGTGGCGGATGGGGTATTGATTGGTTCTGTTGTCTCGGGGGTCATCCCGGTCCTCTTCTCCTCTGATTGGGAGGAGGATCCATACCCTAATTTCCAGGATTGCGTCGTGTGTTAACCATGATCTGTAAATTCGTATATGAAAAGCACATTTTATAATGGTTAAACTTCAAGTAGTAATAGCAGCAGTATTCCTATGGCTCTGTAGAGTAAAATATTATGTGATGTATTTCTCAATTCAGATGCCCATAT
>JBBYHH010589268.1:0-10656 GCA_038382905.1 Daphne laureola
TTCAAATGGATTTTAATAAGATGCTCGTATACAACATCCTCAGGACATGTACATACATCTAATAAGTTCTACACCAATTGTGGAGCTAAGGGTGTCTCAACCTTGCACGGACAACCTTGAAAAAGCTCTTAGATGAATCTAACCAACAATAGAGGAACCACAAACGCATCCACAACCAGTGATTCGTAAACCGGGACACAGTAGTTGAGATCAATTCAACACCCGTACAACGGGTATAAGTGGACATGGAAGATCCAGGACCTCGTCCACCCGAAACACATTTTATGACCAAAAGTCTTTAATTTGCATAATTAGAGATGTGTGGTTAAAACAAACCGATGAAAAGACTAGCGGGTAAATCACATTTTTTTACCTAATTAAGTAGTGACTTTTTTGCACCCAAAACCTATTAATTAAACCTGACAAAAGGTTCGAATTTACCACTAATGTTTATGTGGTGGGTTTTTTTTTGCCACTCTACTTTCTTTTAGTGTAAAATGGGTATGCGTTATCCACCCAACGTTATAAACTTTGTAATAACTATAAATTTTACCTCAAATATTATAATTTTACAAACTCACCCAACTCTCTCTCCCAACTTCCTCCTTCGCTCCGTACCTGCAATTAGTCATGAATTCAAAAAGATTTCATCTACTTCTACTATCACAAACCTAAAAAGAGTTTAGATTGTTAGAATTTTTTGACAATTTTAACAGCACGTTGTGAACAGTAGCACTACATTTCTTCAACTTCACTTCTTGAAGCCCAAAAGGCAAATAACAAAAGACCCTCCTACAATGATACTTTCACAACTTTTAAAAGTTAAAAGTTTGAGAAATTGAGCATCATCTTATATATTAGATTGATTCAAGATTCTATTGAAAGATGAAGGAGTTAAAGAGATATTCAATTTGTAAATTTTGAGAAAGTTAAAAGTTAATTTATTAATTTTTAAAAATTTGAGATCAAATTAATTATTAAAACAATGTTTTTTAAAAGAATATGACAGAATATTCTATCTATTAACGGAACGAGTGGTGAAGTCACGAAACAAATTTTAATGGCAAACACTCTTCCCGTTACAAATTTTAGCAGCAAATAAATTCTCAAAACTATTAAATGGCAAAATAAAACCACCATACAAACATCATTAGCAAATTCACACATTTTGGCATTAAACCAAAAGAAAGTTTTGGAACGCTGCACTACCTCACAAAATATGTTTTCCCTTGTGGTCCTGTTTGCATAGATTCCTTTATTCTTGTTCATTCTTTTTTATTCCAATTTAATCTCGCTTAATTTTTTATCTTCCAATCATCTATCATAATATAAAGCACGATCATACAAGAGGACAAAACTATATTTTCACTTATTAAAGCCTCAAAGACCGCCATCTGGACGCATTAATATAGCACATGACTGTATTGTTCAGTTTAACTAAACAACTTAAAGATATGATCCTGAAGGAAGAATCGCAACTCCCTTCCCTTATCCCTTAAACCTCCAACCCCTATAAATACAATCTAAATAATACACATCTTCATAATTATTGGAGAAACAAATACATTATCACTATTAACTTCACGTTCACAAATGGCCATCAACATGTATTGAGGGATGACAACTGAATTAGCCGATCTCCAGCAGTCAAACAGAGCATTCCATCAAAAGCTAGACATCATCAATTCGAAGGTAACCAATATTAAACCCTTTAGCCTAAACTTTTCATATTCGGTCCTGCAGATTACAATTCTAGAGCCTCTATTCAGATTGAGAGCATATGTTGTAACCAAGTGAAAGGAATCCTGGGAGACATGTTGAGACAACTGCAGTTTGAAGCAAGGGCTATCAATTGTAGGATTCTATCTTTAAGCTAGGAGGTAAATACAACTATTTATAGTAGAAAAAAAAATTACGAGAAAAAAAAATGTTTACTGACACACTTTATATCTTAAATCAATAGCTTGATCACATACAACAATTCAGATGACCCGCCATAATTGAGTCTACAGCAAATAGACAAACTCAAAGGAAGCTGAAACAGACTTACATCAGGAAGTCCATTACCAAAAGAATCATGGCAAACAAACCAATAGAGAATGATGAAGTTCCTGAAGACAACATAGATGGTGCGGGAGCTATTTTGGCACAGTTGGAGGAATAGGATTTTTATTTTGTCTATCTACTATTGTTTCAAGTCTGTTTTCTCTCTATGATTATTTCAAATCTGGATTTCAATAATTTAATCCAAACTTTCTATCAACTACAATATTAATTGAATGATGGTTTCATATTGTATTGGTTATTTTGAGGGATCAAAACATCAAAACAACCGATTCAATAACCACAAATCAGATATTAAGAAAAAGTTATGTCGATCAGTTTAACGCATAGACTTTCACTGTTAATGGAACAGAAAGGCTATGGTAATCAATTACTAGGTTGGCTCCTAACGGGTTCATCAATAAAACTTAGACAACCTTCATTTAAGGGATCAAAACAACTCGCTCAATAACCACAGAACCAATATTAAGAATAAGTTATTTGTCTGTTGGATTTTACAAAAAAGGCTTTCAATGTTAATGGAAGAACATTGGTAAAAAGCCACGATTGATAAAATTCTATAGCTATCAATGGAAGAAAATAGTTTACTATAAACAGCAAAACACAAGGGTTAAATGAAACTAAATTAAAAAGCAGTACCAAAACGCAAATTTGAAAAAAATTCGATTATTCTATCTTAACAAAATCATCAACATATTCAAGTTAATGTATTTTAACATTTAAAAAATCATTCAACAGTCAAATTTAAATAGTTTATTTAAATAAGAAAAAAATTGAAAAAAAAATCTTGAATCATTGCTTCAATTAATAAAATAGGACTACCTAATTTATTATTTAAAAAACCGCAAAGACAATTTTTAATAGATCATTTCACTTTTTGGCAGTAAATCACTAATAAAATCTACGCAGATAGAACTGTATCTATCTTTCAAAAAAGAGATTAGTGAAAATCTATCATTTCTATCATTATCAACTAAAACAAGACTCTTGAGTGAATCATTGCTTTGATTAATAACATATGACTTGCTAATTTATTATTTAAAAAACCGCAAAGACAATTTTTATTAGATCATTTCCCTCTTTGACAGTAAATCACTAATAAAATCTACCCAGATAAAACTGTATCTATCTTTCAGAAAATACATTAGCGAAAATCTATCATATCTATAATTATCAACTAAAACAGAACTCTTGAGTGAAGTGTAAGGTGTGGTGTACAAAGGACTCTAAGAGAAGTACTATAAAAAGGAAAGAAAAGATATAGGTTGAACCACCAAGCAGTCACCAGAGCACTTTCTAGAAAAGGGAACAACGTCAAGCAAACAACAAAAGAAAGAAAGGTAATACTAACGCTTTTTCATTTGTTTATGATTAGCATATACAGTCATGTAATTGTTAGCTCACAGAAAACACAAATTGCATCTGAATGATGTACTATATTCAATAGCATCCAATGCCTATTTATAAGGAATACAAATAACAGAAGAAAACTAAAAAAACTCAACTAACAGTTACTAAATCTCTAACTGAATTGACCAATTACAAACTAATGAGAACAAGTCTCTTATTCCTAAACTGACACAAAGACTCAAAAACAACTTAACAAACCCTCCCTTGAACTGAACCTTCTCAAACGTTCAGTTCACAATGCTCATTCCAAAGGCTTGTCGGATCTTCTGAAATGTCACCAACTTCAAAGGCTTCATCATGATATCCGCTAGCTGCTCCTCTGTGTTACAATAGACAAGTTTAACAACACCTTCTTTGATTAAGTCTCTGAGAAAATGATAACGAACCCTTATATGCTTGGACCTCCCATGCATAACTGCATTCTTAGACAGTTTAATGGTGGACGTATTGTCACATAACAGCACCATTTCATCGTCTTGTTCATACCCAATCTCTTTCAGAACTCTTCTCATCCAAATGGCTTGACAGACACAGGTTGCTGCTGCAACATACTCTGCTTCAGTGGTTGACAAAGTCACGATAGGTTGCTTCCGTGAGGACCATGCGACAGCTCCTCCACTCATCAAGAAAACATACCCTGAAGTACTTTTGCTGTCATCTACATCTCCCGCATAGTCACTGTCGGTGTAACCTATGAGCCATCTTCTTTCCTCTCGCTTGTACCGAATCCCATATTCCATTGTTCCCTTTAGATACCACATGATTCTCTTCACTACTGCAAAGTGCAGTTGAGTGGGATTAGCCATAAAATGACTGATGAGACTTACCACGAACATTAAGTCAGGACGTGTCGCAGTAAGATACATCAAGCTCCCCACCATCTGCTTGTACAGAGTAGAATCAACTTTCACACCATCTTCATCTTGACCAATCTTTTGTCCAGCAACTATTGGATTGCAAACTGGATTAAAATTCTGCATTTCAAATCTCTCGATCACCTCGGTTGCATACTTTCTTTGACAAATGAAGATACCATCAGCCTTTTGTACCACTTCTATACCAAGAAGTATCTCATCCTTCCCAAATCTGTCATATCAAATTCTTTCTTCATAGACTACTTAAACTCATTCAGCAGCTCATCATTATCACTAGTGAATAACATATCATCAACATAAATGCTAACAATCAGAATTTTACCTCCCATTTGCTTGACAAACAGAGTCTGTTCACTAGAGCTTCTCTCAAAGCCTTCTTTGATGAAATAAGCTTCAATACGACTGAACCAAGCTCTTGGTGCTTGTTTCAGCCCATAAAGAGCCTTGTGCAGCTTATAGACCAAGTGTTTCTTCCCTGCTACCTCATAGCCTTGAGGTTGCTCCACAAACACATCTTCCTTTAGCTCGCCATGTAAGAAAGCAGACTTGACATCCAGCTGGTAAACTCCCCAACCTCTTTGCGCCGCAAAAGCGATAATCATTCTCACAATATCCATTCGAGCCATAGGCGCAAAAACTTCCGTATAGTCTATTCCATATTCTTGAGCATAACCCTTTACTACAAGTCTGGCTTTGAACTTGTCAATTTCTCCCAACTCGTTGATTTTGGTCTTGTAAATCCACTTTACACCAATTGCTTTGGCTCCATCCGGAAGCACCACCAGAGACCATGTCTGATTCCTTTCTATCGATCTGATTTCTGCATCCATTGCTTCCCTTCATCTCATGTGCCTTACTGCCTCTTGAAAACTGGTAGGGTCTGTAAAGACCATAAATGCCATTATTTCAGACTCAAAACCCTTAACTCTTTCCATGTTTGCCTCTTCTTCTGTATCTGACAGCTCTTCTCCAGAGGTGTAATCAGCAGCCCAGATTGGTGGTTTTCTGGTTCTGCCCACTACTGATGTTGTCGCTTCTGTTTGAGAATCAATTGGCATAGGAAGATCCGCATTCTGATTTTCTGGTTCTTCTTCTGCTTCTTCATTCTCAGCACACTCATACTCATCTTCCCATTCAAGCTCCATGCTCTGTTCAACCGAGTAACTAGCATCCCAATTCCACTTCTTCTCTTCTTCGAATATTACATCTCGGCTGATGTGAACCTTCTTCTTCACCGGATCAAACATTTTGAAAGCTTTAGATTCACTGCTATAACCAACCAGGATACATTTCACACTCTTATCATCGAGTTTGGTCCTTTTGATATCGGGAATATGGACATACCCGATGCAACCAAAGATTCTAAAGTAGTCAACCGATGGCTTGCTTCCGCTCCATGCTTCTTCTGGGGTCATGTCTTTCACGATCAGAGTAGGAGATCTGTTGAGAACATGATTTGCCCATTGTACAACATCTGGCCATAAGGTTTTTGGTACTTCTTTCTCTGATAGAACAGCTCTCACTAAGTTCATGATGGTTCAGTTTTTGCGTTCAGCAACGCCGTTTTGCTGTGGAGTGTATGAGGTGGTTAACTGTCGCTTGATTCCATGCTCCTTGCAGTACTCCTTGAATTCACTAGAGTTATACTCCCTTCCTCTATCCGTTCTTAAGCACTTAATGAACTTCCCAGTTTGCTTTTCCACAAACATCTTGAACAATTTGAATTGGTGGAAAGCTTCTGACTTCTCTAGCACAAAATACATCCAAGTTGTTTTTGTGAGAAATCATCTATAAAGCTTATTAAGTACCTCTTCTAGCTATTTGATGGTGGAGTGATCGGACCACACAAATAAGAGTGAATGAGTTGCAGTTTCTCAGTTGCTATCCACTTGCTCTGCTTTGGAAAGGGCACTCGATATTGTTTTCCTTTGACACATGCTTCGCATGTAACCTTCACTTGTCCAATTTCTGGTAACCCAATGACCATCTCCTTGTTGTGTAGGGTGAGAAGACCCTTGTAGCTGAGATGTCCATACCGATGATGCCACAATTCTGCTTTGTCTGAGGTATTAACCTGAAGACATCTCTCTTCCTTTGCCTTCCCACTTGTTTCACACAGCAAAACAAACATTCGGTTTGCACTCATGATCGATTCTGCTATCTTTCCTTTGGTGGGATGAAATATGCTGCATGTCTTCCGATCTCCTCCTTTGAACAACACATCTAAACCCTTTTCTTGAAGTTGACCAACGCTTAGCAGGTTGTTCTTCAACTCAGGGACGTAGTATACATTCATTACATAACTTATTCCCTTAAGCATGATTTTAACCACACCTTTTCCGCTAACCATCAATTTGTGGTTATTCCCAAGCTTGACATTATGAGTGAACGCAATATCCAAACTCGAGAACATGCCTCGATCTCCACACATGTGATTTGAACACCCAGAGTCCACAAACCAAGCCGTACCTCTCTGTCTCTTGAGGTTCTACATATGCCATTAGCATGACTTCCTCCTTCTCATCTATCTCTGCATAGTGAACTCCATTCTTTGCATTTGGACATTCATAAGCGAAATGCCCCAGATTGTGACATCGATAGCACTCGATCATCGCTTTATTGAACAAGCATCCTCTGCCTCTACCTCGTCCTCTGTAAGACCCTCTTCCCCTGCCTCTGATGTTGAGTGCTTGGTCATCCTCTTCATAGAAATTTTTCTTAAACTTCTTCTCACGCACAGACAGAGAGCTCTGTAGCTCATCAATGGCTATGCTGCTTGTGTCTTTGGACTCTTCAATGGACACCACCACGTATGTGAATTTGTCATTCAGAGTTCGAAGGATCTTTTCAACAATCTTCCTGTCTGGCATGTCTTCCCCGTTGCTCCTCATCTTGTTTGAGACTGTCATTACTCTTCCAAAGTAATCGTCAATGCTCTCATCAGCCTTCATTGCGAGAACTTCGAAGTCTCTTCTTAGTGTTTGAAGAAGAGATCTCTTCACCCTTTCATTGCCTCCAAACTTTCTTTTCATTGAATCCCAGATGATTTTGGACGTTCTTCGATTCAAGATCTGCTCAAACACCACCCGATCTATTGCCTAGAACAGATAGTGCTTCACTTGATGATCCTTCATCTTGAGATCGTCCAATTGTTTCTGCTGCGCTGCAGTCACCTCAACTCCCGTTGCTACTTCAGTGTAGCCTTCTTCCACCAGACTCCATAAACCCTTGGCCCGTAAGAGATTTTACATCAGTTCACTCCAATGATCGTAATGACCATCAAAGTGAGGAATTTTGGTAAGTGTTTTGTCGTCGCTCATCTTTTCTCTCTTTGATCACTTTGATTTGCTTTTGCTCTGATACCAAATGTAATTGTTAGCTCAGAGAAAACAAAAATTGCATCCGAATGATCTACTGTATTCAATAGCCTCCAATGCCTATTTATAAGGAATACAAATAACAGAAGCAAACTAAAAAAGCTCAACTAACAGCTACTAAATATCTAACTGAATTGACCAATTACAAACTGATGAGAACAAGTCTCTTATTCCTAAACTGACACAAAGACTCAAAAACAACTTAACAGGATCCGGCGTGACAGTTGGAGGAGTGATTTATATTTTTTCACGGTGAGTTATGAAACTCATCACCCATCTCCATTTCCATCTCGGAAGATTTCCCCTCTTATTCTTCTGTTATTCCTACACCTCTTGCATTACCGAGATCATCATCACCAGCTTCTTTCGCCACAAGATCTAAAAACCACCGCCCGATCAACAATTTTTGCATTCTGGGGCCTCTGGCGGCGACGATGATCGATTCTCGAATTTTCTACTCTGACGCATAAGATCGAACACATGGTGGGCGCTAGGACCTTCACCACCTCTGGCGGTGGCTGTAACACTTCTCCCAAAACTCAGCCAGATTCATACTCTTCCCAACCTCTCGATCCTCTTTTCCTCTCCCGGTCTTCTCCTTCTTCTTCTACTTTGACTCCGTCGTTTCTCGGTAACTGTCTCTTTTTCTTTTTTGCTCAATTTGTGATTAATTCTTGATCCGTGTGAAGGCACCTGAAAAAAGGATGAGGATGAGGATGTATAGGGTTGCCGACGGCGAGTGCTTGCAGAAAATCAAAGAAGACCGGTGGTGGCGGACGGCGTCGGGCTTTTACGGCGGTGATAATGGGGTGGAGGAGGAGGTGGAGCATGATAAAAACGACCCTAAAAGTTGAGTCCGGTGAATTAGAAAATCTAATTCACCAATGAGGAGGAGGTGAAGCATGATAAAAACGAACCCTAAAAATTGAGTCCGGTGAATTAGAAAATCTATTTCACCAATGATTTTTGTGAAAATCGGGTGAAAAATATTTCCCCCATACTTTATATTAAACCCCTTAATGTTCTGCTTTGTGTAAGCTGGGAGATTAGAATGAATGTAAGACTTCATATAGTTTGACATAATTTTTCTTATGTTGAGGTTGCACAAAAAAACAGAAAAAAAAAATGTACTCCTCCCGTCTTTTTATTTTTGCAGCGTATTAATTTGAGATGTTCATTTGACTTCAAATTATTTATATTAATTTAAGGTAAAAAAAAATTCAGAAAATAAATGTTTAGAAACTAGACACACTAAACCATCATTATTTGAAAAAAGTTATTAATTTATATTTGAAAATGTTAGAGAAATACAATTATAGATTAAAAGCTGAAAAACCAAATATTGCAAAAATAAAGGGACGAATAAAGTATAAAATATGATTAGTTTGATAACTTTGGAGGATAAAAATTTTTATTTAAGGAAAATGTATAATTTTCCAGGAAAATTTTAAAAAAGAAATATGTATAATTTTTCAGGGATAGATGAACTATATTGAAATACAATAATAAACGTAAAAAAGCAATATTCAGTAGTAGAAAATATTATAATGTACTCCCTCAGTCCCAAAATTATTGAAACACTTTCTTTATTGAATTGTCCAAAAATTATTAAAACACTTTTCTCATTTAGTAAACTTTTATATATGAATTTATTCAACTATCTCTCTATCCTCATTTTTCACCTATCAATTTAACACAAAATTAACTCCTTCTAAAATAACGTGTTTAATCAATATATTTCAATAATAATAATAAAACAAAAGAAATATAAGTAAGATAATAAAAAAATTGACTTCAATTTATTTCTTTTACATCCATATACATATGTAGGACAATGTTTTTTTGAATAACATTTTTTCTTGTTTCACGTGGATGGAGGATTGATGCGCTTTTCTAAGAGTCGCTGCGAAGATTGATGGGCTTTTTTGAGAGATCGCTGTGTTAGTGGTGTTGTTTTTTTTTCATATACAAGACTGAGACTCCAGATTATTAATGATAAACAGCTTATCGCTTAACTCCAATCAGTGTGAACATTGAGCGCAATTAGGTTTCATTCATTACTTGTCTTAGTGTTGCTTCTTGGGACTCTATTCATAAATACGTCACAATGAAAGCATCACATGTTCGCCGGTGACTTCATGAAAGATACCCTCTCCCTCTCATTAATACATTTAATTGGGTATGAAAATTGAAAAGTAATATTATTGACTATAATGTAAAAATGTAAAGTAAGCGTAACAAAAAAATAGTGTATAAAAAATTTGTTTTTTTAGTGATTTTTTTTTTGTTTAAAGGTTGAGATAGACAAAAAACAAAATGTATCAATTTTATCGGCACGGAAAGAGTATTTTGTTATTATCGGTTTCATTGAGAAATTGACTTAAGATATATGCGGTATTTGATTTTTAATTTTTAATACAAAAAAGTTTATTATAAAATATTATAAAATTAAAAATAAATGTTATAAAATTAAAAATAGATAGTAGATCCTTTGATTTAAATAATATATATATAAGTGTATTGAGCATCTAGTTTAGTGGTTACATTCTTAAGGACGTGAGATGCAAGTCTCCATTATCTTCAATCTTCTACCTCTTTGTATCAAAAAGTAATGTACATAAGTTACTTGGTATTATATAACAACTAGTTTATGTACCCGGGATTGCACCGGGTTAAAGCAAAAAATAGTGCAATATGTATTCATTGCATCAATAATTTATTTAGTTGTTGTTCTAACCTCAACGATATTTTTTATATAATACTTGATTTTGTTATAAACGCAAAATTTATATTATGGATAAATTTTTTTACGTATTGTAAATTATTTTTTCCACAATAATCTATTTTCTATACGAAACTTGCTAGCCCTTACCCTTTTACTCTCAAAGTCCATCATTAATTGATTCATTTATTTTGATTGCTTCATAGTA
>JBBYHH010589489.1:0-10654 GCA_038382905.1 Daphne laureola
CACTGATGAGAGCTAATATCCAAGAAGGAGAAGAAGCCAAGATGGCCAGGTTTGTCTATGGTTTAAGAAATGACATTTCCAAGACGGTGGAACTCTGTGATTACAGGAACTACTTGAACCTGGTTTATAAATCCATCAGAGTGGAAAGGCAACTCAAGAGGAACACTTCCTACCCCACTTCTTCACAACTCTCCAACCAAAACTCTTAGTCTCGACTAAACCCTTCCACTAAACCCAATTCTACTCCACCCATAAAATACCTTCATCAAACAAATACCTTCTCACCTGAAAGACCCCACCACAAGCCAAACACTAACAAAAAACCTAATCCTCCATCCCAACACACAAGAACCATAGAATGCTTCAAGTATGGAGGAAAGGGTCACTATGCCTTTGAGTGTGCCAACAAGAAGGTCATGGTAGTGAGAGCAAATGGAGAAATATCAAGTGAAGATGAGAAGGAAGCCGCTATTATGGAGAACATCGAAGAAAGTGAAGAGGAAGGAGAAAGACCCCCAGAAGGTCTCATACTTGTCACTAAAAGAGTACTGCAATCTACACATAAGGTAACTAAAATTTCACAAAGAGAGAACTTGTTTCAATCCAGGGTTGTGGTAAATGGCCAACTTTGTAGCGTCATCACTGATAGTGGAAGTTGTGTGAATGCTGCAAGTGAAAGCATGGTAGAAAAGCTGGGCCTCAAGACCACCAACCACCCCAATCCCTACTCTCTCCAATGGATTGATGATATCGCACATGTGAAGGTCTTGAAGCAAGAGGAAATACCTTTGAAGATTGGTAAGTATGAGGACAAAGTCTTGTGTGATGTTGTAAGAATGCAGGCTACCCATATTCTACTAGGGAGGCCATGGTAGTTTGATCGAGAAGCCATTCACTATGGAGCTACCAACAAGTATGCCCTCACTCACCAAGGCCGACCCTACACCCTTCTACCCTTGACGCCAACTCAATCCCTTCAAGATCAACTACACTTGGCAAGTGAGGCTGAGAGAAAAAAGAAAGGTGAGACTAGTGAGAAGAGAGAAGATGGTGAGAAGGCTCAAGGAACCTTGAGAGAAAACCATAGAATGAGTGAACTGAGGGAAAAGAGTAAGTTTGAGAGAAAACAAGAGAGCACACCCTCCATGGCCAAAGAAAAAGACATAAAGAAAGTTCTACTTGGCCAAAAGACTTGTTTTCTCCTCGTCCCTCAACATGCTTTGTTAACTGACACTTACATATCTTCTCTTCCTTTATATGTATCTTTAGCCTTGAAGGAATTTAAAGACCTCTTTCAAGAACCTCAAGGGTTGTCTCCCTACCATGGGATTGAGCATCAGATTGACCTAATTTCGGGAGCATCCTTGCCAAACAGAGCTGTCTACAGAACTAACCCAATGGAGTCCAAGGAAATACAAGACCAAGTAGAGGAACTCCTAGCCAAGGGCTACATCCGGGAGAGTTTGTCCCCTTGTGTTATTCCCATCCTATTAGTGCCAAAAGCTGATGGAACATGACGCATGTGTATGGACTGTAAACCCATAAACAAGATCACTTTAAAGTATCGTCATCCTATTGATGATTTACTTAATGAATTGTCTGGTGCTTGTTTCTTCTCTACAGTGGAATTAAAATTTGGATATCATCAAATTAGGATTAAAGATGGATATGAATGGAAAACTATTTTTAAAACCAAGTTAGAGTTATATGAGTGGTTAGTAATGCCATTTGGGTTGTCTAATGCACCAAGCAATTTTATGAGACTTATGCATCATGTCTTACATGATTTGATTGGAAAGTTTGGTGTTGTTTACTTCGATGACATCTTAGTATACTCACCCACACTTGATGAGCATGTTGAGTACTTAAGAATTTTGTTTGAAACACTTAGACAACAATGCCTGTATGCTAAAATGGAAAAGTGTGTGTTTTGCGCTAAGGAAGTGAATTTTCTGGGATATGTTGTTAGTGTTGCAGGAATAAGGGTGGATAACTCTAAGATTAAGGTGATCAAGGAGTGGCCAACTCCTAAGAGCCTTACTGAGGTAAGATCGTTCCATGGATTGGCCAACTTCTATAAGAGATTTGTGAAAGATTTCTCCTCCATAGCCACCCTTTTACATGAGATGTCAAAGAAGAATGCACCATTTGTGTGGGGAGAGGCCCAACAAAGTGTATTTGATGAGATTAAGTCTAGGTTGATGAGTGCCATTTTGCATGCTTTGCCTAATTTTGATAAACTATTTAAAATTGAATGTGATCCCAATGGTGTGGGTATTGGTGTTCTGTTGCATCAAGAAGGGCAACTCATCACCTTTTTCAGTGAAAAGTTGAGTGATGCTACTTTGAACTACTCTACTTATGACAAGGAATTGTATGCCTTAGTTCATGTCTTAGGGGTTTGGTCTCATTATTTGTTGCCTAAGGAATTTGTTGTTCATACTGATCACCATTTTCTTAAGTATATCCAAGGGCAGGGAAACTTAAACAAAAGGCATGCAAAATGGATTGAGTTTATTGAATCCATTTCTTATGTGATTAACTACAAGAAGGAAAAAGAAAACATTATTGCTGATGTCTTGTCTCGCATATATGCCTTGCTCACTTCTCTTGATGCTAAGGTGTTAGGTTTTGAATGCATTAGAGAAATGTATAAGGATGATGTTGACTTTGGTATGATTTATGATGCTTGTGCTAAAATTTTCCTAGATGTCTACTATGTATTTGATGGCTATTTGTTCAAGTTCAAAAGGTTGTGCATACCAAGGTGCTCCATGAGGGAAGTCATTGTCTAGAAAGCACACAGTGGAGGCTTAATGGGACATTTTGTAGTCCAGAAGACCTATGAGATAGTCAATGAGAACTTCCATTGGCCACATCTCAAGAAAGATGTCTCCAAAGTGTGTAATAGGTGTGTCACATGTAAGAAGGCAAAATCCAGGTTGCAACCAAAAGGGAAGTATACTCCTCTTCCTACTCTTACTCTTCCTTGGGTTGACATTAGCATGGATTTTATTAGTGGACTGCCTAAGACATCTCATGGTCATGTTGCCATTTTTGTATTGGTTGATAGATTTTCTAAGATGGCTCACTTCATCCTTTGTCATAAAACTGATGATGCAACTCATGTGACAGATTTGTTCTTTAAGAATATTGTGAAATACCATGGCATACCTAGGTCAATTGTGAGTGATATAGATACTAGATTCTTGAGTCACTTTTGGAGGACATTTTGGTCTAAATTATGAATCCAAGTGGCAAGATAAAAACTCAAGGAAAAGAGAAAAGTCCCAAGCCCACAAGATCAACTCGTAGCCCTCTAAACAACATTGGAGGACCAATGACAAGAGCTAGTGCAAAGAAGACAAAAGAATCCTTGGGAGTCTTCATGGGAGCAATGTCATCAAGATTATATCAAGAACATAAATCTCAAGTTATAAAAGATAAAATTCAAGCTTTGGGAGTTTATTTGGATAAGGAGCAAATATTTGAGGACAAGGAGTTTGAGCACTTTATATTAAGTCCAAGACTAAGAAATATAACATTGGGACTATTAAGCCAAGGCGCACTCTTCTCCTTAAAAAGTGGTGCATCTTTTAGCTTGAATATCAAGTTGAGAAGATTTTGGAAACTCCTTAGAAAGTGGCGCCTCATATCATGAAGATTTTGCTTGGAAGATACTCAACTTTTATTTTGGAAATTGTATCTTTGTTATTGGCATATTCTAGGAACATTCTAGGCTCTTTTACTAACCCTAGGTCACCATTTACACCTATAAATAGGACTCATTGTTGCACTTCTCAAGGCAGAACACAATTTGAAGCATTTGTGAGCTTTTCTTCTCCAAAAACTTTTGTTGTCCTTGTTTGCTATTATTTTCACCCTTCCCTTGATTCCATTAAAGTGGTTTCAAACCTTATTTCTAGTGTTGTTATATCATGGAGTAGAAAGGTGCTAGAACCATCTCTATCCCCGATATTATCTTCTCCATTGCCAAGCTAAAAATAGATTGGAGGTGTTGAAGGCCACGCCTTACATTATCCATTTCTCAATAAGCTAGATCCTCTATATTGTGAATCTTTGAAGTTTCATATCAACTATCATGACATGGAATCATAGAATCAACATTAGCACCATTCATGAAACTATTTAAGGCATCCAAGATAGCACAAGGAGTATCATGGTCAACACATAGATCAACATCATCACAAGCTTGTAAATCATTAATAAAAGATAAGAGGTTACTCATCTTTAATTTAAAAGAGTGTAAATCCTAATCTTCATGTAGCTCATCCTCCCTATGTGGCTCGGTGGTCTCCATTAAATGTGCAACTCCAACGATCTTTGTTGAAGGTTGGGTACCTTCCAATTTATCTCAAAGGTAAATTCTATATTGGTTTCTCTCAACTTGTCAGTCATCATTTTCTCTTGGATCACTCCACTTAGTTTCTTCCATATAGGCCATTCTATGATTTGTTTCTTTGGTAAATAGGCCATCTCACTTTTATTTTCACTCAATCACTCATCTTCCCTCTCAAAATATCTTCTCTTGGCCTCACCAGATGATGAAATTTCTTTGTTGTACAAAAATGTTTTTGCATCTTTATTTTCATCCACAAAGGTAGCTAGTTTGTCTTCCAATGATGTGGGGTTACGCTCAGCCGCATGGGTGAATTATGGTGTAAGGGTGTAGTGGGTCCTGGCTTCATATGTGAGCTCAAGCTGGTGGTAAGGAGCTTGGGTTATGTGAGCGTAAGAGGAGCTAGCATGCTCAAGTGGTTGTGGCACATAAGGCGATGGGTGTGCTCGGTCAAGGTCCACCCAAGGTTGTGGGAATGTGCTCGGCTGGTGGGAGGATGTATGTACCCTAGGTTCTCTAAGCACTTGAGTATTTATGTACTCAATCTGGAACTTAAGAAAAAAACCTAGTGCAATCTTTTCAAAACCGTGGATAAAGATGCTAGTTACTGAAGCTAGATTGGGCTTGGTGGATGGGGGCTGAATGCAAACAAGAATTGCATTTGAAAAATGATTTTTTTTAAGGCTTGAAAAGTTTTGTCAAAACCAAAATGCGGTTTGAACTTGGGATAAATTTTTGAAATATTTGCAGTAAGCTTGTTGACAATCTCTTTTAGTATGTTGTAAGACAATCTAACAGGCAGCAGATCCCAGAGTTTCAGAGCACAATGCATAATATAGACACATAATATTTAGATTTTTCTATCAGAGCTCGAAATAGTTATCCGATTGGGTATGTTTTGAAGATTCACATTTTTTTAGCTACTGCCGATGCGAATTTGAAAAAACTTCATTCCACAAACTTGTAGAATTCCTTGAAGGTACGGACAAGCTTGCTTATGAGAAAGCTAGAAATTGAAGTAGTTCTTCAAACAAATGCAAGACTGTCACCACCCTCCCAGCGGAAGCACACCCCAACGGAAGCACACATATACGGAGGGGGGTGTGACGGTGACCTTCCTTCGGACGTGGGGCCGCACAATGGAGGGGGCGTGATGACCTACCCTCAGACGTGGGGCTGCTTTGGTGTTGTGGAGTCCTATAACCGGTCTTATAATACACGCGGAATGAGGGGCATACTTGTTAAACTCATAAACACAATCACAAAGAAATCCAGAATTCATAATAACATTTCAAAAATAAATAGATGCACTGATCATAAATGCAGAAATAGGAAATCCCAGCAACATCAGAAATATATCCATGCTTTACCAGAATATACATCAGGGATCAAAGAAACCATGGACAATGTTAAATTTAACACTTAAATACAAAACCATAACGTAGATCATGCAAGCTATTGATCAAACATACGAGTCTCATAATATGATCCATGATACATGTGCATATGCATTTACACCTACAGAGCCGACACACTTGACCACCTTCAGGTCACTACTGCTGCTGCTAACATAGAAAACAATTAACCGTTAGTAAAACCATATGTATGCTCATCCAAATACTCAAAATACCCAACCAACATCTAAATCGAGACTATCCCCGAAACCAGAACAGAAATCATATAAAGGAGCTATACATGTACCTTAATCATAAACCACATAAAACTTTATGGAATCGTACCGCAGGCTACTTCTCAGAAGCTCTTGAAAAATGTTAATTATAAGGGCGGTGAGTCCTCGAGAGATACTCAGTAAGGGCATAAGTAAGGGTAATGGGTTTTCTTTTGAAAACAGCTGCATAAAAGGTTTGCGTGCAATGTACTAGCAATATAAACATTCCTAAATATCAATGATATGCAAATGTCGTGATATACAATATGGAATTCCCGTCGAACTATAGCACGCGTTCCAAAGGATGGTAATCGAACTAATATATCCCATACCAATCATGTACGATAGCCCGTGGTGGCTTCTAAAGCCCACAATCAAACGGGGTCCCCGGAGGCTCTAAGCCCACAATCAAATGGGGTCAAACAAATGCTACCAGCGTGGGGCGTACGTTCCCCGAAACATATAAAATGTCATACCAGAATCATCGACCGCCTGGTCGGTTCTCCCTTACAAATCATATCATTGACCACTTGGTCGGCATTGACCGCCTGGTCGGTTCTCCCGGACCTAAAAACCTGCAAACCATTACACTTACCTTGGGACTAGCCCCGAGAGTCATCGGCCCCACCCTCGACCCGGGAACTAGCCTCAACTAACCTGATATGCAGACCAGAAGCCCAGAATGCATATAAAGCAAGTTGAACCCTTACGTGATAAAATGTAGCTTCACTTTACCCAAACCGAGGTAACTAACTCGTCCCGAAAATCCAGCAGGATTTCGGCTCTATTTCTATACAATCCCCTAAAACAAAAAGATAGCTGAACAACCATAGAACAACCAGAAATACTATTCAAATTTAACTGATCAACATTCATCACAGAAAGTATCTCCCGACACAATGCTGAAAATTTGACCATTTCATTTCAGGAGGGCTAACCCCCAAAAAACTTTACCGAACACTCATATAATAGCAGAGAAGCATAATTTTACTTTAATTTCCATCAAACATCATATCTTTCCAACAAAACATAATTCGGCCAGATGAAGTACAGGAAGCAGACGGACATTTCTTCATCAATTTACCGATAAAACAGAGTTATTGAACATTCTTAATTCATCATACATCATCCTATCACCATAAACATCAGAGAACATACCTTTCCGAGTCATCCTTCAATTCGGCCAAAACACAACATGGCTAACCGTGAAGAATCACGGTTAGCTCCAAATATAAAAGTTGTTCAGAATCATCCAAATAACAATTTAGTGTCACCATTCCATCACATTTCCCATCAATCAAGAAATTACAAAATTACCCTTAATCTTAGAACACAAATCCGACAAGCATGGAAGGGCAAAAAGATAACAGCCCAAGCACGAAAAGTGTAGTTAAGCTTCCATACTACACTTTAGTAACTCACTTTCAACCTAGGTCAAACACACCAACCCTAGATCAAAATTTCAGATGGATTCAGGGCAAAATCAAGAAGAGTATTGCCAGAAATTTCAACAGTACTTCGAAACACACGCAGATTGTCACCACCCCCTCCGTACATGGTCCGAGGGAAGTGGATAAGGGTCGGAGGGGCGCGGTGATGGTCACTTAACTTTATGGGGAGTCCCTTTGGTCGGCGGAATCCATAACTCGGTCCCCATTTATATCTTCGAATTCTTGTTTGCAATTCTACAACCTAACGTTTTGATAGCGCGAAAATTCTGCACTTATAGATGAATTACAAGCCTGCAATATTCAGCATTCATACATAATTTAGCTGAGCTCCACTCAGCACAGATACACCAGAAATGAGCCATTCCCTTATTGTATTGGGCAAGTACTCTCCGATAAACATAAAAATAATCATAATTGAGTAAAATGTCCCATCATACAACCTATTCCAAAAATTTGTAATCATTCTAATATGGAACATACTTCAACATGTTTTCAGCTTTACATGTACATATGCAATCAACAACTACAGAGCCACTTGCCAACATGAGATACATACTATGCTCAGGTGGTCGGATCTTCAAGACTCTGACAATCAACACTTGATACTGCTGCTTCTGCTAAACATACATAAGAAAGAAGTGTTAACTGTTAACCATAACATAAAAGTCCTCATCCAAAAAATCCAGAAAATCCATTTCCCATACTAGCCATTTCCCATTACATTTACTTTCTATTTTCCATACCATACATTTCCATTATCGTACCTTTCCATTTACATAAATATTTCCTTTCCATATTATTTCCTTTCATTCTTCCTTTTCATAACCTTTTCCATATTTAAAGATTTCCTTTATCATATCATAACCATTTCTCAATTGGTTTCACCTACATCCCATTATCATTAATCATAATCATTAAGGAGCTAAATTATACCTCTAGTACAAAACACTATATGGCCAGGAGGGAAACTACTCCGCGGCTCTAGAATATGAAGCTCCTGAAAAGTAGAATCGTAAAGGGGATGAGTTCCCGAGAGAACTCAGTAAGGACGTAGGTAAGAATAAAGGTTTTAACGAACGATACCTATACAGACAATGTTAGTATGCATAATATGCAATGTACTACAGTTTAGGCAACCTATATAAATATGAATGCATGATATGCAATGCCCTTTCCTTTCTTCGCATGATAAACAATCCTTTCCTTTTTCCATCCCATACATCACAACGGCGCCCGGTGATCTTATTTCATACCACTCAGGGTCTCCCTAACATTACATGCGTACGGTACCAGTGAGGGCCTAGGAATCCTATAAACGTCATCATCACTCATCATAGGGGAATAACATAAGCCATATCCGTAAGGTTCCCAGTAATGATCACATGGATCACGGAATCACGTAAATCTGTATCAATCATATACCCATCATAAATCTGTATAGATTAGCGAGTGATCATCAAACATCATCGTCATATGGGAGTTGTAAGTCCCGCGCTTGAAAACCTGCACACCTCTATTCTTACCATGGGACTAGTCCCGGGAGTCACTGGACTCCACTCTCATCCCGAGAACTAGCCTCAACTATCCTGATATGCAAACCAGTAATCCAAAGTGCATATAAGGAAAGTTGAACCCTTACCTGATGAACAATGAATGCAGAACCCTTTCCGATCAATTTTTCATTAACCTTCCCGATAGCCTTTCCTTTCGTGCCGTAGCAACTCACGTCAGCTCTAAACAATAGTACAAGTAGTAAGGAATTAAATTCCTGCATTTGACTTTTTTACTTTTCCAACACTTAAACAATTTCTCATTTTCCGGCCACTTTCAAAAAGTTCCAGAATTTACTAATTCTTTCCCATTATACCCTTAACCTTTCAAAACAACTACTTCCATCTCAACTTAGCAAATAACATAACTTAAGCTTAATTGTTTCCTCACTTTACATTTCGGCCCAATACTTGTTAATTGGCCAATCCTTGTCCAAATTCAACGTAACTTCTTTTACAAGCAACTTACCTAAATGTATCATCAACCATCAAATAACATTCAAATTTCTACAAGAAATCCTTAACTTTTCAACTATGTTCAATTTCGGCCAAACTTTCCAAAATGGCCCAAAACTTATCCAATTCCTTTACAACTTCATTTACATACTTAATAACCAACTTTAACAACATCCATGATTAAATATCCAACTTTTCACAAACACTCCCCACCTTTCCAACCTTTAATAATTCGGCCCCAATTTGGAAATGGACATACATTTGTCCAAACTTTCCTACCATTTCACTTATCCATAAAACACCCTACTTTAGCCACAATTATCATTAAACATCTCACCTTTCATCAACTAATGATCAACCTTAAAAATCCTCCAATATTTCAGTCAAAAATAGAAAACATGGCAACCTACATTCCCTTCTCATGCTTTCATCAAATTACACTCCTAAACACCTAAACAATATCATCCGTAGACAATTCCACATAAATCCTCAACCTTTGAAACCAACATCAATTTCGGCCTCAACTACAAAACCAACCATCCCAACTTTTTTTCATACATTTTTCGATCAATTAGAAGTTCCTAAACACCCCTAATTAATAGAAATTCACATAATTAGCATTGAATAACTATTTTTAAAATTCACAACACAACTCGGCCAAAGCATGAACACCATCCTCCATATTTATTCTCAAGTTATTCCAAGCATTAAAGTTGTTAAGAAACAACCCAAGAACACAATTGAATCATTACTTCAACTCAACTCAACACTTTAATCCTTCACCTCAATTTTGGTCGTAAAACATAGCTCATAGATTCATGATTAATTGAAGTTACTTCCAAGCATTAAACATGCTCCATAAATACCCAAGAACACTAATTAGGCATCAATTTAAACTTGCCCCAATTTTGGTTCATAACCTGACATGAACCCTAGCCTTAACTCTTCCAATTCATGAAGAATTTATGAAGTAAAACTTGTTCCCACTTCAACTACATCATTTAAACAAGCTTACCTTCACAATTCTTCAAGAGGTTGATGAAATCTTCCACCCTAGCTCCACCAAGAATTTCAGCCAAGCTTGGAGAAGGAGAGGATGAGCTTGATTCAAGTTGTAATCTTAGTTCCTTCTTGATTCTCACATGAAACTTCCTTCACCTTCAAATTT